>PITA01006533.1:0-99392 GCA_004023965.1 Spilogale gracilis
GGTGTATTCTATTTCTCTGTTTGGTGTGAAGCACTGAATTAGTATTTAAGACAGAGTTCTACAATCAGGAAGCTTAAGTGTAATTGGGGATCTCAGTATGAAGTCACTATTCCTATGAGTTCCACTCTGACCTTGTTTATTCATACTTTCAGACAAAATCACTTCAAAATGAGGGATGTGATGTAAGATATATGAAAATATACTTGTGTGCATCTGGAAAACTTCAAAAGTAGCATTAAAAAATTTCCTGGTAATTTCTAAAGCCTCAAAATATTCCAGTCACAAATAAAAAAACAAGGCTTTCCTGTGGGAAACTTTAGAGAAAACCTAAGCAAACTTTCCCCAATTGGAGTAAACCGTTAAATACTTAAAAGCATTTTAGTGGCATATAAAACCAAACCAAGTCCTCTGGAAATCATGGGGCCAAACCAATGCTAAGATTTAAAAAGTCCCAACTGAATGCATCTCACCCAGGTCCTGCCAAGGGAGTTACTGCTCCCTCCAGAGCTGTCTCCTTTTTTTTTAATTGGTTTTAATTAAGTTTTACAGAATAAATTAGTTCACCATATTTGAATTACACTTGCACACAGAGATGAAAATTTCTTCTTTCTCCCTTCCAAATCAGGGCTTTACTGCAGAAAAAGCAATCTGTGTGATGCAACCATTATTAAAGCTCCAGTCAATTAAAAAAAAAAAAGTCCAATGAAGTGGGAAGGAGAGGAAATAGGAAAAAGAACCAAAGAGGAGGAAGCAGAAGCAAAGGAAGCAAAGGGAGAGCAGTAAAGAAGAAAAAAACAAAACTAGGGAGAGTAGATGAAGCCACAGGCAGCCAATGACTTGGTACTCTTAGAGCTGAATGCTAAAAACTTGCTGTGAGATTCTAAATACGTCTCTGGTTCCCTTTGCCAGTAAACTGCTAGTTGAAAGTCTTCATATCGCATTATTTTCCATCAGGAATAAGAGTGCCAGGTACTCTGTGATTCTAAGAATCAGTAATCCAGATCCCAGATTCCTGGCTTTTTAATGATTTTACTTATTTATTTGAGAGAGACGGGGTGGCGGGGAGGGGAGAGACAGAGGGAGAGGAAGAGAGAGAATCTCAGGCAGACTCTAGGCTGAGCCCAGAGCCTGACACTGGGCTTCATTTCATAACCCTGAGCTCATGATCTGAGCCAAAATCAAAGGTTGGATGCTCAACTGACTGAGCCACTCAGGCATCGCTATGATTTTTTAGGAACATCTACAATAGGAAAAAGATTTCTCTCAACTATTTCTGTTTTGGTACTAGAATTCCTAGGAGTTTTTATTTACCTTCTTTTCTTTAGTTCAAGTGCACGATAAAAAATAAAGAAAGAAACAGAAAGTCTATGTTAGACTAAAGAGAGAGCCTGAAACTTAGAGGGGCAGGTCCTTCCAAAGACAGTGCTTGTCTTTCTCTGCTTTTATTTGCCAGCTTGAGAGCTAGAATCAGTGTGGCTTGGGTTTCAAAATGATTTGTTGATTGTACATATATATTTCTGAAAGTATCATAGAATTTTATTCATTGGGATATTTGAGTTCCATGGTACATTATAGAAGTGGGAAGTAAAGGGAGTATTGGGCATTCCTGGAAACAGACTCTGAGATGGAGATTAGCTTGCAGTGAGTTATGAAATGCTTATGGGATTCACACCTACATAAGCAAATGGAAGGAAGCAGGATTAGTCATAGTGTGTGATGGAGTCTCAATGCAGGTCTTAGCTAACTTATGGGGCTCTGAAACTAGGACAACGTTCTACAGTTGTTCCTTTTGGCCATCAGACTAGGCCCTCATACTTCTGTATTGACCAGTCACTGTAAGTGGGTGGCTCCATCAGACAACATACTATTTGGTGAGAGTTCTTTTTAGCAGAAGGACCCTCTCAAGAGGGCTGGTGGCTGAGACAGTGGTCACCAGTAGCATTCCCAGCAACTGTGAGAATAAATCTTGCCTTCCTGGAGGGAGATTACAGCGTCCACTGTAAAGGACATGTTTTTTTTTTTTTTTTTCTTTTCCTTCTCTTAATCTATGTCTCCTAATATATGGCAGCCTCAATCCCACAAGGTTCTTTAGGTCTCTCTATAGGCATGCGGTTAGCCTTGACTACTCCTTCTTAGTTTTCATTTTTTTGTGGTTTTTTTGGTGTGTTTTTTGTTTTTGTTTTTGTTTTCTGTTTTACACTGGTTCCCTAAGCAGCTAAAGCTGTGGCTTCAATTTTCCTACCAGCTTATCTTTCACTTTTGATTTGAAATTGGAAAGACCAATGTACCTCGATGGAGTAATTCAACAGACTCCTCGGGGGAGGAGCCAAGCCTGACCCATCAGTGAGAAATGTACAGGTAAAGGATTGCTTTCTGTTAATTTTTCTGATCTGTTTGCTAGTGCAGAAATGGATGGTGGTTTTTTTCTGTTTCTTGCTCGTAAGGAATGTTAATATGAGTTTCAAGTCAATCCACTGGTGGATCTATATATTTTCCTTGGAGAGCTTAAGAAGGGCTCACTAAATAATATTCTTTTCCACCCATCAATCTGTGTTAGGAAGATGTATGACTGGTATCTAAGGCGCTGTCAGTGTGTTATTTTCCATGTTCCTCTCACATGTCAAATATAAAAATACAGCCTGTCAGTGTAAATGTGATATGGGGCATTGTTCAGAGAGACTGTGAAAAATCCTGCAGTGTTCCCTGATTCATCATTTCAACAGCCTAATCATTTCATAGCCCAGTCTAAACAAAACAGTTAAGGGCATTCCGACTTAGGGGGTACTGAATCAGGGTTGATTCAGAAAGGACTGAGAAATCCCAGGAGAAAAAGCATTTTGGAGAAAATAGGAGAAGTCTTGTCTTTGTATTCAAGTTCATAGTTAACTGATCTTTCTTGGAAGGTTGTTTATCAGTTAATTATTCTCCACCACACCCTGTTTCCTGACATTTTGCCAAAGCGTCCAGGAGGCCTCGTTAAATCTGAATTTCCACTTTCAGCTCGCCTGTCACAGCTAAAGGCTCCCTCAAATGCATTGACATCGATTAATATTTAATGACTGAATAGTAGAAATATTGGCTCAGCACTTTTTTTACTTTTTCTTCCTTTAAATTAAAAAAAAAAAACCTTTAGAATGGACTCTGCTTCATGTGCACTCAGCTCTAGATTTCTACAATGTGAAATTTATGTGGGTGTCAGGCAGGCTAAAAGACCATCGCCCTGTAGAAGGCAATATGTGCTCTAGGAAAAGGCTAGCCTGTGATGGAGAGAGAGAACTAACATTTAATTATCATTCACTCTGCCAGACACTATATATAAATTCCATAATTCATCTCCAATAGTCACAATACATCTACAAGGTAGGCATCTTTATTTCATTTACATATGAGGAAACAGTTTTAAAGAAGTTAGGACACTTGCCTGAAGTCACATACTCCAATGGCAGCATGAGTATTTGAGTCTTGCATTGTTCAGTTGCATGCTCCCTACTCTTTCCAAATGCATATTTGCCCTCCTGGGAACGGGAAATCTGAGCCCGACTGAGCCAGTACCTTATTTGACCAGAGCAATCATTTCGTGTCTTTGTGTCTCCATTTTTCCATTGGTGAACAAGGCTATAGGCTAGAACTGAGTTGTAATTTGGATTCTTTTAAGACATTGAGATTCTGGGTTGAAATCAGGTTAGCTCTTAGTTTATATGAGCAATTCTTACATATAACTTTTTTATGGCATGCAGGTAGAAAAGGAGACTAAGAAATATTTCCTTCCAGGGCAAGTAATAACATATGTAAACATGTTAAAGATATAGGTATTGTTATTATTAAAAAGAAAATGTCAGTCATTATCAACCTTCATACCAGGTTAGTTGAATTTTGTCATTTGTTGACAGAGAGCAACCAGACACATGCCTAAAGGGAACATAGAGATGAAGATACAAAGAAGTCATTTCAATAACTCAACATCCTACGTATAGTGAGATTCATGAGTAGTGGGTTTCAGAAGGCAAAGAAGGGACAATGTAACTCAGCTCTGAGGGTCAGAAGAGGCCTCCTGAAGGAGATATATGCCCTGAATTTTAAGACATACAGGTGTGCCAGGAGTTGTGGGTTTCTGGCTGTCCCACAAAGTCTGTTTTATCCTCTGTAGAACTAGAGATACAGCTTTCCATATGGTGCCCATTTTGAGACAATGTTACCTAGCCTCCTTTGCAGCTTGGGTGTGGCCTTTCAACTAGGTTATCATCACTGCTAATATATGTATAATCTGCATCCATTGCTTAAAAGAAGTGGCATATTCACTCAGCCATGTATGGACATTTTGATTGATACAAATATGACAAAACTTTTCAAATTATGTACTTTAAATATGTGCAACTTAATGTATATAGTGTATACTTCAATAAAGTATGAACCAAATAACTAGCAGAAAAATAAAGTAGCTTGTCTTTCAGGTTTTCTTTTTCCCCTTCTTGTGGGTTAAACTACAGATGTGGTAGTGACTCGGATTTGAAAATGCAATCAGAGACAAAATCCTAAGAGATGCAGATCAATAAGATAGTAGGTATCTGGGTCACGCTAGCATGACCGCAGAGAGCTACCATGTCAGCTTGGAATTACTCTTTGGATTGGCAGATGAAGCAGACACTGCCATCTATCTAATGTAAGCCATATGTTTTGGGGTATTTTTGTTATAGCAGCATAGTCTATATACTCTAACTATATATACTACATCAGGCAACAGTATCAACATAATCATTTACTATTTCTCAAAGGATCGTCCATGTGCCGTCTTCATTAGAATGACCTGTGCTGCATATTAAAATGCAAATTTCAGGCATCATAAAGCCAAATTCTTGAGGGATAGTAGTGCAAGCAAATTACATTTTATTTTATTTTATTTTTATTTTTTGCTTTTTAAAAAGATTTTATTTATTTATTTGACAGAGAGAAACACAGCGAGAGAGGGAACACAAGCAGAGGGACTGACAGAGGGAGAAGCAGGCTTCCCGCCGAGCAGGGAGCCCGATGTGGGACTCAGTCCCGGGTCTCTGGGATCATGACCTGAGCCGAAGGCAGTCGCTTAACCAACTGAGCCACCCAGAAGCCCCTAAATTACATTTTAAACATGCTCTTGAGTGATGCCTATATGAACTGAAGATACAGCTATCCTGGATTATTAGATTTCTGATTTTTTTAGGGCCTCTGGAACATGTTTCAAGACAACAGATAGGCATTGACCTTTTAGTCTTTGTGAGTAAGGTTATACATAAGAGATCATGAGAGTAAAATCAGGACAATTTTTTCCAGTTATGCTTAAAAAATTGTGTGCAAATCATTGCTAATACTGTTTTAGCTTTGCTACTTCAGACTCTGGCCTGTGGATGGCAGACACAGCATCATATTGGAGCTTTTTACAAATGCAAAATCTCAGACTCTGACCCAGACCTATGAATCAGAATCTCCATTCTAACAATATTGATAGGTGATCATATGCCTATTGAAGTTAGAAAAAGAGAGCTTTGTTATCCCTTCCTTGGAAATAAGTCTCTGAATGAGGCAGGCACTTATACAAGTAGTACCCATAGTTAAGAATTCAGTGGGCAACCTCCCAAATGGTACAGACAGTTCTAGAAGTCAATGGGTATACACTTGACCCAGAAGTGGGATTTCTGAATCACGTGGTAATTTATTTCTTATTTGCTTTTTTTTTTTACTTTAAATTTATTTTATTTTTTCAGTGTTCCAAGACTCATTGTCCATGCCCCACACCCAGTGCTCCATGCAATAGGTGCCCTCAGTACCCACCACCAGGCTCTCTGATCCTACATACTCTCCCTCTAAGGCCCTCAGTTTGTTTCTGTGTCCAAAGTCTCTCATGTTTTATTTCTGTCCCTGACTTACCTTACTTCCCATTTATCTTCCCTCTCCTACTGTCGTCCATATTACCCCTTATGCACCACAAGTGAGTGAAATCACGTGATACTTCACTTTCTCTACTTGGCTTATTTCACTCAGCATAATCTCTTCCAATCCAGTCCATGTTGCTACAAAAGTTGGGTATTCATCCTTTCTGATGGAAGTGTAGTATTCCATTGTATATATGGACCACATCTTCTTTATCCATTCATCTGTTGACAGGCACCTTTCTGATGCATAGTACTCCATTGTATATGTGGACCACATCTTCTTTATCCATTCATCTGTTGACAGGCACCTTGGCTCTCTCCACAGTTTGGCGATTGTGGCCATTACTGCTGTGAACATTGTGGTACATATGGCCCTTCTTTTCACTACATCTGTATCGTTGGGGTAAATGCTCAGTAGTGCAATTGCAGGGTCATAGGGTAGCTCTATTTTTAATTTTTTAAGGAATCTCCACACTGTTTTCCAAAGTGGCTGCACCAACTTGCATTCCCATCAACAGTGTGTAAGAGAGTTCCCCTTTCTCCAACACTTGTTTGGTAGCCTCTCCAACACTTGTTTCCTGACTTGTTAATTTTGGCCATTCTGACTGGTGTAAGGTGGTATCTCTGTGTGGTTTTGATTTGAATTTCCCTGATAGCTAGTGACGATGAACATTTTTTCATGTGTCTGTTAGCCATTTGTATATCTTTTTGGAGATGTGCCTCTTCATGTCTCTTGCCACCCATTTTTTGATGTGTTCATCTTCTTTTGGATGTAGAGTTTGAGTAGTTCTTTATAGATCTTGGATATCAGCCCTTCGTAGTGTCAATTGCAAATATCCTCTCTCATTCTGTGGGTTGCCTCTTTGTTTTGTTGACTGTTTCCTTTGCTGTGCAGAAGCTTTTATTTTGATGAGGTCCCGAAAGTTCATTTTCGCTTTTGTCTCCTTTGCCTTTGGAGTTGTGTCTTGAAAGAAGTTGCTGTGGCCAATGTCAAAGAGGTTACTGCCTATGTTGTTTTTCAGGATTTTGATGGATTCCTGCCTCACGTTGAGGTCTTTCATCCGTTTTGAGTTTGCCTTTGTGTATGGTGTAAGAGAATGGTCTAGTTTCATCCTTCTATATGTAGCTGTCCAATTTTCCCCAGCACCATTTATTGAAGAGACTGTCTTTTTTCCACTGGATATTTTTCCCTGCTTTGTTGAAGATGATTTGACCATAAATTTGTGGGTCCATATCTGGACTCTCCACTCTGTTCCATTGGTCTATTTCTCTGCTTTTGTGCCAGTACCATGCTGTCTTGGTGATCACAGCTTTGTAGTAAAGCCTGAAGTCAGGTAACGAGATGCCCCCAGCTTTGTTTTTTTCCTTCAGCAATTCCTTAGTGATTCGGGGTCTTTTTTGGTTCCTTAAAAACTTTAGGATTGTTTGTTCCAATGCTTTGAAGAATGTTGGTAGAATTTTGATCGGAATGGCATTGAAAGTATAGATTGCTCTGGGAAGTATAGACATTTTAACAATGTTTATTCTTCTGATTCATGAGCATGGAATGCTCTTCCAGCTTTTTGTGTCTTCTTCACTTACTTTCATGAGTGTTCTAGAGTTCCTCGAGTACAGATCCTTAACATCTTTGGTTAGGTTTATTCCTAAGTATCTTATACTTTTTGGTGCTATAGTAAATGGAATCGATTCTCTGATTTCCCTTTCTATAATTTCATTGTTAGTGTATAAGAATGCAACTGATTTCTGTGCATTGATTTTGTATCCTGTCACATTATCAAATTGTTGTATCAGTTCTAGTAGTTTGGGGGTAGGGTCTTTTGGGTTTTCCACATAGAGTATCATGTCATCTGCAAAGAGAGAGAGTTTGACTTCTTCTTTGCCAAGCTGAATGCCTTTTATTTCTTTCTGTTGTCTGATTGCTGTTGCTAGGACTTCTAACACTATGTTGAACAGTAGTGGTGAGAGTGGGCATCCTTGTCTTGTTCCTGATCTCAGAGGGAAGGCTGTCAGTTTTTCCCATTGAGGATGATATTCACTGTGGTTTTTTCAGAGATAGATTTTATAAGGTTGAGAAATGTTCCCTCTATCCATATACTTTGAATAGTTTTGATCAAGAATGGATGTTGTATTTTGTCAAGTGCCTTTTCTGCCTCAATTGAGAGTACCACGTGGTTCTTCTCTCTTCTCTTATGATTTGTTCTATCACATTGATTGATTTGCGAGTGTTGAACCACACTTGCATCCCTGGGATAAATCCCACCTGGTCATGGTGGATAATCTTTTTAATGTATTGTTGGATCCTCTTGGCAAGGATCTTGTTGAGAATCGTGGCATCCATATTCATCAGAAATATTGGTCTGAAGTTCTCCTTTTTCTGGGGTCTTTGTCTGGTTTGGGGATTAGAGTAATGATGGCTTCATAGAAAGAGTCTGGAAGTTTTCCTTCTGTTTTAATTTTTTTGAAAGAGCTTCAAGAGAATAGGTGTTATTTCTTCTTTGAATGTTTGGTAGAATTCCCCAGGGAATCTGTCTGGTCCTGGACTCTTGTTTTTGGGGAGGTTTTCGATCACTGATTCAATCTCATTACTAGATATAGGTCTATTCAAATTGTCAATGTCTTCCTGTTTCAGTCTTGGAAGTTTATAGGTTTCCAGGAATATATCCATCTCTTCTAGGTTGTTAAACTTATTGGCATATAATTGTTGATAGTAATTTTTGATGATTGTTTCTATTTCCTTGGTATTAGTCATGATCTCTCCTCTTTCATTCATAATTTCATTAATATGGGTCTTCTCCCTTTTCTCATGGATTAGTTTGGTGAATGGTTTATCGATCTTATTGATTCTTTGAAAGAACCAGCTTCTAGTGTTCTACTGTATCTCTAGTTTCTGATTCATTCATCTCTGCTCTAATCCTAATTATTTCCCATCTTGCAGAGGGGCGGGTTGGTTTAATTTTTTGTTGACTTTCCTGTTCTTTAAGGTGGAATGAGAGTTGGTGTATTCAGGATTTTTCAATTTTTGAGTGAGGCTTGGATGGCTATGAATCTCCCCCTTAGGGCTGCCTTTACTGCATCCCATAGGTTTTGGATCAATGTATCTTCATTCTCATTGGCTTCCATGAAGGGTTTCAGTTCTTCTTTGATTTCTTGGTTGATCCACAGATTCTTGAGCAGGATCATCTTTAGCTTCCAAGTGTTGGATTTTCTTCTGAACTTTTTATGGTGATTGAGTTCCAGTTTCACAGCATTGTGGTCAGAGAATATGCAGGGAATAATCTCAATCTCTTGGTATTAGTTGAGCCCTGATTTGTGACCTAGTATGTGGTCTATTCTGGAGAACGTTCCATGTGCACTCAAGAAGAATGAGTATTCTGCTCTTTTAGGATGAAATGTTCTGAATATATCTATGAGACCCATTTGGTCCAATGTGTCATTCAAGTCTCTTGTTTCTTTGTTGATTTTCTGTTTAGATGCTCTGTCCATTGCTGAGAGTGGTGTGTTAAGAACTCCTACAATTAATGTATTTGTATCAATATGACTCTTTATTTTTCTTAACAGTTGGCTTATGTAGTTGGCTGCTCCCATGTTGGGGGCATGAATATTTACAATTGTTAGATCTTCTTGGTGTATAGACCCTTTGAGAATGATGTAGTGTCCTTCTGTGTCTCTGACTACAGTCTTTAGATTAAAATCCAATTTGCCTGATATGAGAATCGCTACCCCGGCTTTCTTTTGAGGTCCATTGGTGTGAAAGATGGTCCTCCATCCCCTCACTTTCACTCTGGAAGTGTCTTTAGAGTCAAAATGTGTCGCTTCTTTTTATCCAGTCTGCAACCCTGTGCCTTTTTATTGGAAGATTGAGGCCATTCACATTGAGAGTGATTATTGATAGATATGTTTGTATTGACATCATGTTGCCTGTGAAATTCATGTTTCTATTGATTACCTCTGTATATTTCTGTTCTGTGTCACTCTTGTGTTCATTTATCTTTTATAGAACCTCTGTTAATATTTCTTGTAGTGCTGGCTTGGTGGTTGCATAATCTTTTAGGCTTTGGCGGTCCTGGAAGCTCTTTATTTCTGCTTCCATTCTGAGTGTCAACCTTGCTGGGTACATTATCCTTGGTTGCATATTTTTGTCATGTAATTTCCTGAATATGTCTTGCCAGCCCTTTCTGGCTTGCCAGGTTTCTGTGGATAGGTCTGATGTTATTCTTATGGTCCTCCCTCTATAGGTAAGGGATCACTTCCCCCTAGCTGCCCTTAAGACATATTGTTTGGTTTTATGATTCATGAATTTCACAATTATGTACCTTGAGGTTTTTCTGACCTCATTGATCTTGGGGGGTGTCCTCTCTGCCTCTGGGACATGAACGTTAGTTTCATTCCCCAGATTAGGGAAATTTTCATCCATGATTTGTTCAACTATATCTTCTAGGCTTCTCTCCCTCTCAACTCCTTCAGGGATTCCAATCATTCTGATATTGGAGCATTTCATGGCATCATTTATTTCCCTTATTTTGTTTTCATGGGATTTTAGCTGTTTGCTCCAAAACTTCTCTTGCTCCTCCTTCTTAATCCCTCTGTCTTCTAAATCACTGATATGATCTTCAGCTTCACTTACTGTAGCTGTTAGCATATTGAAATTAGATTGCATCTCATTAATAGCCTTTCTAACCTCAGCTTTATCTTCTGTTATTAGCGCTTCCATTTTGAGACTAATGTTCTTTTCCAAATTAGCCATTGCTTGGACAATTGCTGCCCTAAATTCCATTTCTGTCATATTGTTTATGTTTATTTTCAGTAATTATGTAACAGGTTGTAGTCTCAGGGTTCTTCTTCTGTTGGTTGTTCCTCCTCCGAGTCATTGTGGTGAGGAGTGGTTGAGGGGGTGTATACCTAAATATATCAGCCACTATCCAGGTGAATTGGTCGCTGGAAGGTTTTGGAGCAATCAGAATTCACCACTGAAAAGGAAGAAGAATGAAAAAAGGGAAGGGGAGAAAGGAAGCAAGAAAAGAAAATCCTGCCAGAGTGGGGCCCGGTGGTAAGATTTATATGGTACAAAACTACTACAGGGTAAAGAAAAAAGGCCATCAAGAATAAATGAAGAGATCAAAGAAGTAAGCCCAACCTGAATGACCCCCAAACCAGTAATTATATAATACAAAGGCAAAAATAATTACACAGAAACACTGACATACTAGAGTGGGAAGGTGAGGGCAGACACTCCCTGTGGGCAAGGAATATATTTCAGACACTCCCGAGTTTGTCTTGTTATTATTGTTGGTGGAGCCCACTTTCTAAAGATATAGGGAGATGAGAACTGGTTCTATATAGGGATAGTATTGAATAGAGATGTAGGATTCCCTTGAAGCTTATAACTATATGTATATTTAAAAGAAAAAAATAAAAGAAAGAAGAGAGAAGAAAGGGAAAAAAACAGATAAAACAAAGAAACAAGAGGCAACAACAACGAAAACAGAAAAGAAATGTATGTGTTTGAAGAAATTTCAAGGTAAAAATTTGTTATGGAGTGTTGTATTAAGTATCACGTTGTGATAAAAAGTAAGTTAAAAAGTAAAAGAACAAAAACCGTGAGAATGAATTTTTAAGTTTAAAGTAGAAACTTTAAAAGTAAAAATACAAAAAAGTTAAAAAAGCAAATAAGGTGAAAAACTGTATCTATGAAGCGTACAGCTTTTGAGGCAGTACCAGGAGTTTAATATATTGCCTTTCCCCCGATGTTGGGGTTTTACAGTTTGGGTGCTGTCCTCCTGAGCTTCTGGCTCGCCTTCTGGGGGGGGGGGGGCTGCTGCTTTGTTTTCAGTCCCTTCCACCTGGGCTGCGTCTCTCCGCCCCCTTCCTAGGGACTGGGCTCCATGGCAACCAGGTTGTCAGGGTTCAGTTCTCTGGGGGGGTTGTTCTTTTGCTGCTCTTTGCAGCTGCTGAGGAAGTCAGGTCGGAGCAAGATGTCTGCACCCAGACCTCCTTCCCAGAGAGAGCCCCTAATTAGCAACCCTGTGGATGATGGGGGGCCCACAACAGCCTCTCCCCTTGGCCATCTGTCACAGCCAGGTGGAAGCAGACGCTGGTTTGATCCGTGTCCAAAGCCCCTGCTTGTTGTTTTGCTCTGCGCCACAGAAACCGCAACTGATTTTGGGGTGTGGGACCTTGTCTGCGGCCAGAGTCAGTGTGACTCCCACACAGGAGGGACTGAGGTCCCCCGGCCCTGCACCTCTCACTCAAGTCTGCAAAATCACCTTCCCTGGGGGGGTCCGCGCCTGGCCCACTGGGTGGAGAGAAGCAGCAGAGAAAAGCAGCGGAGGAAGGAAAAAAACAAAAAAGGAAAAAAGTGGCTAAAAAATAGACTCCGCTCCACCGTGTTCCCTCCTGCAGCTCTGGGGCGCACTCTCTCCGCAGATCTATATCCCGTTTCCCCGGCTGCCCCTCAGGCACTCCGTTTCTGTTTGCTTTGAATCAGACCATAATCTGCTGTTGTTCCCCAAACACAGAGCACTTTCATGCTGGGGTATTGCCTTCCAATGGGCCATCTCTGTGGGCTTCCTCCCCCGCGCCCGTTGTCTTTGGATATCGCTCCAATGTATCACTCTCACTCCACTCTACCTCTTTGCCGATGCTCCTTGTCCCCCGTGGTGATCCAGAACAGTGAAATATCACATTTCAGGCTGATTTCATGGGTGCTCACAGTGTTCCTGTAGTGTTTTTTGCAGGAATTGAACTCACTTCAGGGGACTCCCCGAAATGGGGTCACCTGGCCTTCCGCCATCTTCCCGACACTCCTATTTTTTATTTTCTAAGGAACCTTCATACTTTTTTTCCATAGTGGTTACACTGACTTATGCTACCTCAGTCGTTCACAAGAAATCCCTTTTCTCTACAACCTTTCCAGCACTTGGTATGTCTTATTTTTTTGATATCACTCATTCTACAGTATGGAGGTAATATCTCATTGTGGTTTTGATTGCTTTTCTCTGATGATTAGTGAGATTAAGCATCTTTTTCATGTACCCGTTGGCCATTTGTATATTGGAAAAATATCTATTTTAGTTTTTTGTCCCTTTTTCAAATTAATTGGATTATTTGATCTTTTTGCTATGGTATGGGCATTTAAGAATATTTATTCTTCTGATACCAGAATATGGGAAATCTTTTCACTTATTTTTGTTTTCAATCTCTTTCACTAATGTCCTACAGTCTTTAGTGTACATATTTTCACCTTTTTGCTTAAATTTATTAAGTATTTTATTGTTTTTGATGCTACCGTAAATGAGATTGCTTTCTTTATTTCTTTTTTGGAAAGCTTGTTGTTAGCATACAGAAATACAATACATTTTTGTAGGCTGATTGTGTACTCTGTAACTCTACTTAATTTTTTTAATTAGTTCTAAAGAGTTTTGGTAGAGCCTCTAGGGTTTTCAATATGTAAGATCATTTCATCTACAAACAGACAATTTTACTTCTTCCTTTCCCATTATGATGCATTTAATTTCTTTTTCTTGACTGATTGCTGTGGCTAGGATTTCTTTTTCTTTTCTTTCTTTATTTTTTTAAAAAAATATTTCTACTTATTTACTTGAAAGGAGGGCAGGAAAAGGAGAATCAGGCTCCCCATGGGGAGTCCAGTGTGGAGCTTGATCTCAGGGCCCTGGGATCAAGGCAGACACCTAACTGACTGAGCCCCGCAGACACCCTCTGTCTACGATTTCTAATACTATAATTAAATAGGAGAGCTGAGGGTGGGCACCCTTGTCTTGTTCCTGGTGTTAGAGGAAAAGCCTTCAATGTTTCACCAATGAGTATGATGTTAGCTGTGGGCTTGCATATATGGCCTTTATTATATTGAAGTATGTCTTCTATACTTTTGTTCAGATTTGTTCAGATTTGTTATCATGAAACTATGTTGAATTTTGTCAAATACTTTTTCTGCATCTGTTGAGATGATCACATGATTTTAATCTTTCATAATATTAATGCAATATATCACATTTATTGATTCACATACATTGATGCAACCCTGCATCCTAGGGATGAATCCTACTTGATCAAAGTGTGTAATATTTTCAATGTGCTATTGAATTTGGTTTGCTAGTATTTTGTTTAGAATTTTTGCAATATATTCATCAAGGATATTAACCTGTAATTTTTTATAGTTTCCTTATTGGCTGTGCTTTTAGGGTAATGCTATCCTCATAAATATGACTTTGAGAGTGTTTCTTCTTCAGTTTTTGAGAAGGATTCAGAAAGGATTGGTTTTAATTCTCTTTTAAATGTTTGGTAGAATTGACCAGTGAAACCGTCCAGTTCTGAACATTTCTTTGTTGGGAGGATTTTTTATTACTGATTCCATCTCTTTACCCATTTTTGGTCTGCTCATATTTTGTATTTCTTCATGTTTCAGTCTTTGCAGCTGTATGTTTCCAAGTATTTATCCATTTTTTTTTCCTGGTTGTCCAATTTGCAGGCATATAATTGTTCTTAGTAGTCTTTTATGATCCTTTGTATTTATGTGGTATTATTTTTAGTGTCTTACTTTTCACTTATAATTTTATGCATTTCAATCTTTTCTCTTTTTTCTTAGTTTAGTTAAAGTTTTTTCAATTTTGTTTATCTTTTCAGAGGATCAACCCTTAATTTTGTTTATCTTTTCTACAGTCCTTGATTCCAGGTTTCCAGGTTGCCATTTCTCCTGTCTCTTTCAAATTTGGTCTCTAACTTACCTGTCAACTCTCTCATTTCCTAGAATATTTTTAACATATTTCCTTTGGCTTAAATCAGCCAAAGTGCAATTGATTGATCACAACCAAAGAACCCTCACTGCCACACCAGAATTGTATTTTAATCCACACCTTATACCCTCATGGGTAGGCCAGGAATATTTAAGGTCTGGCTGAGACATAGAAGTGATACTTCTGCACAATACTGAGAAATAATTATTAGAATATTATTACTTTATAAGCAATAAATAAAGGTAAATTAATTCCTAGGAAATAGGGATGAACTTTTGAAAGGAGGATATAAGATGAAGCCAGGGACCATCAGTTTGAATACCATAATTTTTCTATCTATCCTTTGATGACACAGTCTTTAATTCAGTACATATATACTTAATATTTCCTGCTAAGCAAAATTTCATTTAAAAAATATCAATTCAAACACTTAGAAGGCATTTCAGTGATCTGCAGGGCTTTGACCATCAAAATAATAGAAATGGAATTTCTGACTTGGGTTCACATTATGAACTCTTTCTTCCACTTGGAGACTGAACAAGATGTTCAGTCTTTTTTTTTTTTTTAAAGGTGACATTTTTAAAAAAGATTTTATTTATTTATTTGACAGAGAGAGAGATCACAAGTAGGCAGAGAGGTAGGCAGAGAGAGAGGAGGAAGCAGGCTCCCCACTGAGCAGAGAGCCTGACGCGTGCCTGGATCCCAGGACCCTGAGATCATGACCTGAGCCCAAGGCAGAGGCTTTAACCCACTGAGCCACCCAAGCGCCCAAGATGTTCCTTGTTTAATAATGAACATAGTCAGAGAATCAGAACACTATGCAGTCTGGGAGAGGAGGACTTTCCTCTTACGTAGCAGAGTCATTATAGTTTAAATGGCTATGAAGAACTACTGGTCTCTGGCAATTAAGACCAGAAACTATCCCTTCCATTGAGTATGTCAATGAGGTGTAAGATGAGTATTCAGTCTATATGCAAGTCCACAAAGAAACAAATTGAGAAGAATTCACATTTTTTTGTCTATTGGGGAAAGAATGGATAAAGATCTTTCCTTGCTGATGGAAAAAGAAACAGAAAAACAAAATAAAATATGGGGAAGTATTAATAACTGTGCTTCACAAAGGAAGAGAGCACTAGTGTAAAGACTTAGAAGAGGAGCATACCTCAGAGGATGTTTTGTTATAGTGAACAGAAGAAAAGTCTAGAAAATTCGATCATCAGTAGTGGAATTCAAGACATCTTGTCCCCTTGAAACAGTACTAGAAAGTTATAATGAGAGACATTGGATGAGATAAAAATGAAGAATAATGAGTAAAGAAAAGATTTTTAGAACACTAAAAACTCAACTGCAGGATAAAATTGAATAGCAGTAAAGAATAACATGGCACTGATACAAAAATAGACACGTAGATCAGTGGAACAAAATAGAAAGCCCAGAAATAAAACCGAAGTTATATGTCAATTAATCTATGACAAAGAAGGCCAGAATTTACAATGAGTAAGACAGTCTTTTCAACAAATGGTGTTGGGAACATGTACAGGTACATGTAAAAGAATGACACTGGACCACCTTTTAACACCTCAAAATGAATGAAAGACCTAAATGTGTGACCTGAAACCATAAAATCCTAGAAGAGAACAAGACAGTAATTTCTCTGACATTGGTCATAGCAACATTTTTCTTAAGTATTTTTCTAAGGCAAGGGAGATAAAGGCAAAAATAAACTATTGGCACCACATCAAAATAAAAAACTTTTGCAAAGCAAAGGGAACCATTAACAAAACAAAAAGACAACCTACTGAATGGGAGAAGATATTTGCAAATGATATATCCAATAAGGGTTAATATCCACACTATATAAAGAACTTATACAACTCAAGACCAAAAAAATCAATCTGGTTAACAAATGAGCAGATGACCTGAATAGACGTTTTCCAAAAAGATATACAGATGGCAGATACATAAAAAGATACTCAATGTCACTAATCATCAGAGAAATGCAAATTAAAACCACAAGAGGTCATCGCTTCACACCTGTTAGAATGGCTAAAATCAAAAAGACAAGAAATAGCAAGTGTTGACAAAGATGTGGAGAAGAAAGAACTTGTACACTGTTTTGGGAATGCAAATTGGTACAGCCACTGTGGAAAACAGTCTGGAATTAAAATTAAAATAAAATAAAATTAAAATAGAAATACTATATGATCCATTAATTTGACTATTGGGTGTTTAGCCAAAGAAAATGAAAACACTAATTTGAGGTGGTCCTTGGTGGCTCAAGTTTGTTAAGCATCTGCCTTCATCTAATGTCATGATCTCAGGGTTCTGGGACCCAGCCCTGCATCAGGCTTCCTGCTCAGTGGAGAGTCTGCTTCTTCCTCTGCCTCTAGGCCTCCCTCCTATTCGTGCTCTCTCTTTCTCTCACCTCTCTCAAATAAATAAATAAAATCTTTAAAAAACAAAACAATGAACCCGCTAATCTGAAAAGATATATCCACCCCTGTGTTTACTGCGGCATTATTTATAATAGTCTATATATGGAAGCAACCTGAGCGTCCACCAACAGATGACTTCATAAGGAAGATGTGGTGTATGTGTGTGTGCACACACACATGCACACACACAATGGAATATTACTCACCCATAACAGAGCATGACATCTTGCCATTTGAGACAACATGAAGCGACCTAGAGCATATGCTAACTGAAAGAAAGTCTGACTGAGAAGGACAAATACCATATGATTCTACTCATAAGTGAAATATAAAACAAATGATCAAAAAGCAGAATCAGATTTATAAATACGGAGAAGAACAAACTGATGGTTGCAAGGGGGAGCGGAAGGGATGGGCAACATGCATGAAGAGAAATGGGAGGTATAGACTCCCAGTTATGGAATGAATAAGTCATAGCAAGAAAAAGTACAGCATAAGGAATATAGTCAATGATATTGTAAGAGCAATGTTTTGGGACAGAAGTTAGCTATACTTGGGGTGAGTGAACATAGGATAATGTATAAATTTCTCAAATCATTATGTTGAACACATGAAACTATTGTAACATTGTGTGTCAATTATACAAAAAAAAGAATAGCTCAGACATTATAGAAGATGAAATCAGTGACCCTTGAGCAAGCTCTAGAACTTTTACAAAATGCAGAGGAAAATGGATAAAAAGATAAAAAAGATGAAGGAGAAGAATGTGGCTCTACAAAGCAGAGACTGCAGATGAAACTGAATGACATTAGGTGTTTAAAAAGGAGGAAACAAGCACAGCTGGAGATGAAGCAATAATAAAAAACATATGTTAAGTAAAAAGTGGCTTCTCCCAGTCCTCCAAAGACAAGTATCAGGAATAGGAGGATGCACTGTATGCTGGACAGAATCAAGGAAAAGAGAACCACATTTGAACATGACTGGCCAAAATGTTTGAGTTAGAAGAATAAAAATAAATCCTACATTTGCCCAGGCAGAAAGAAAAATGTTGCCTACAAAGATTGACCTTAGCCTTTCTGTAATAGCAAATGTCAGAATTTGAGAAAAATCTTAGTGCTTTTGGATGGAAAGTTTGTAACTCAAGAATTTTAAAGGCATCCAGATTGTCTTTCACGTGTGACAACCACAAAAAGACCTTCACCATTATTCAAAGGCTCAGAAAGTACTTATTGATGTGATTCTTCTATTTAAAAAAAATCATTTAAAACTATACTGAAACCATGCAGGAGATAAAGGGAATGAGCAAGAAGAGGAGTTCTAGGCACTGTGTTGGCCAAGTAACACTTTGCATTCTAAAATCAATAACAGGGATGCCTGGGTGGCTCAGTTGGTTAGGCCACTGCCTTCGGCTCAGGTCATGATCCTGGAGACCCGGGATCGAGTCCCACATCGGGCTGCCTGCTCGGCGGGAAGCCTGCTTCTCCCTCTCTCACTCCCCCTGCTTGTGTTCCCTCTCTGGCTGTGTTTCTCTCTGTCAAATAAATAAAATCTTTAAAAAAAAAATAAAATAAAATCAATAACAAATTGGATTTTGTCATTTGAAGACTGAAGGCATTAGGGGGCTTTGCTCTCTCTGCACTCTTACTTCTTCCACTTTTTGGCAGCAGATGTGACTTGGGAGCTGTATCGTTTAGTCCACCAGCTCCCTTTCAGGTGAAACTTCTTGCGGTATTCGTGATATTCTTCTCTACAAGTGCTTGTTGGCAATGGATGACCTATGTGCAGTGCTGAGTAAGAAAGCCCAGAAAATGACTAAACAGATTTGTCTTTGTTCTACACAAAAGTAAAGTGAATATCTGTATTCTGACCATTTACAGTGCCAGAGATCTTGAATGACACTGTTCTTTATTTTTGAAAAACATATTGAATGACTCTTTTTCTTGGGATTTAATCTGGAAAAGATTATAAACAACCCAGTGGAAAATTCTCTCACCAAGACCTTCTTCCCAGCTGTTCCTCACTTTGACTGTATAAAATGCTTAAGTATATTAAAACACTATAAGAAAAATGCAGCTAAATGTTAATAGTTTTAGGCAGCAAGTGGTAGGATTTGAGGTGATTTCGTGTTTTTTTTCCTTGCAGTTTGCTGTAGAATTTCACAACAAAGCATATTTTACTGTTATAATTAAGAGGCAACTTAATTTAAAAACCATAATATTCAAAGGATATAAACAGACAACTCACAAAAGCAGACACCCGAGGGACCAGGAAACATGGAAAAATGTTCTGCCTCAGAGGTAATCAGGGAAATTCAAAATAAAACCTCGGTATATATTTTCATACCCATCAGAATGGTCAATCATTTAAAAGTTTAGCTATACCTCTGATAGTGAGGATATGGTGTGGAACTGTTTCATCCTACTGTGAAAATATAAATAAACACAGGCTTTTAGAGGTTAATATGATGGTACCTAGGAAAGTTAACAATGTATACATCCATGATCCAGGAATTATACTTTTAGTTTGTCACAGCATTGCATGTAATGACAAAAATGTGGATGCAGAATCCATCAGAAGGAAAAAAAATGGGTAAAATACTTGTGGCATATTCTGCATTGTAATTAAAATATTTGAACATGAGCTACAAAGAACACAATGTGGAATAAGCCTGAAAAATATAATATTGAGAGAGGAAATGCAAGTTACAAAGGAATATTTATAGCACAATCTCAATTTTATAGGTTTAAAAACATAAAAATCAATCCCTTTTGTTTATGGATATAACATATGTAGTCAAATTATAAAAGTATACTGGGAAATAATAAATCCAAGGTGGTGATTGTCTTTGGGGAGGCAGGGAAGGTGTATAAAATTGGGGAGGGGAAACATAAGGGACATTGACCATTCTATGCTGTTTTTTCTTTTTTCTTGAGAAAACATAAAAATCTGAGGTATGAATATGAAGATGTTAATATCTGGCAAAGCTGATGCAGTAGGTAGATATATTTTATTTATTGAAATAGTAGGCACAATTTTATTTGCTTGAAATATAGCATAGTAAAAAGAAAAATGAAATATTAATATTATTTTGTTTGTAATGTATCTTTTTTATAAATATAAACATAAAGTCTGTATTTATTCTTTTAGTGCACCATATGATCATAAGCAGATAAAATATTTAGAACATAAAAACTGGAAGGAAATAAAGTAGAAATCAAATACTGATTACATCTGGAGGATGGGGCTATATATTATTTTTAAATTATTTTATTTTATTTTTCTATATTTTTAAAACATCCATTGAGATTATACTATTTTTACAGTTTAAAACAAGGAATTATAAAATTATGATAGAAATGTATGTTTGGACCCTGTGTAGGATCTTTAATGTCATGCTAGGTTTTTGGCTTTATCCTATGGACTACTATTTCCCACATTGTGACCCTTGAGATGTTGATTTGTGTTCCTAGGAAATACAAGAGTTCCAAGGTCAATAAGTTTAAAAAATGTCTCTCAGACTTCCTGCTTAAAGAAGCATAATGCACATTTATATAGTAAAGGCTCTGAGAATTTCTGTAATTAAAAAAAAACACACACAACAAATACAGTTTTTTTTTTCAACCCTGAGTTTCCTAAAAATATGATTATAGATCCTTTTGTTAAGGAGTATTTTTTTCCTATCATTTGAGGGATATTAGTTTTCAGGAAACACAGTTTACAAAACTAGTTCTTAATCACAAAGGTATCCTGAACCTCATGTGGGAAGGGGCATGACTGGGACACATGGGTGGCTCAGCTGGTTGAGCATCTGCCTTCAGCTTGCGTCATGATCTCAGCATCCTAGGATCCAGGACATGTAGGGCTCCTTGTTCAGAAGATAGCCTGTTTCTCCCTCTTCGTCTACTGCTCCCCCTGTTTGCGCTTTTATTTTTCTCTCTCTCTCTGTCAAATAAATAAATAAAGATCTTAAAGAATGTAGCATGATTACAGGAGAGCTTCTGAACACGGAAAGTGGCAGTGTTGGGCAAGATAGATTGGAGGTGATGAAGACTGGAGTCAGAGAGGCCAAACTGCAGTAGGTAAGTAGCATTTTATAAGAGCTTCAATGCATTACTGATGATTAGCCTGAGCTAATCATCGAAGGCTAGTCATCACCACAACCATGCTCTCAGAACACAGTAAACACTTATTTTCCACATAGCTAGGAATGCTGGGATTTGGCTAATCTGGCCCCACACTGTAGGTTAGATCAAGATCTGTTTCCAATATCTCATTGTCCTTAAACAAGAGATTACTCAAGATATGTTCTTCCTATGGCAAGATACAAGCCTGTTTCAAGTCTTGTGTCATGCTAGCTCCCATCCCATTGGGCCAAAGCGAATCCTGTGGGTAGCCCGGCCCCAATCAAGAAGGCAGGGCGTTACACTCCGCTTACCATGAGGCCAAAGCAAGTCACAGGGTCAAGCTTAACAACAGAGGGCTGGGGGACTATATTCCTCCCAGGAAACTGGAAATTGGGGAAGGAAGTGAATATTTGCTGAACAAGAATGTCATCTATGGCCCTGTCTGTTTCCAAAATGAAGTAACCACAGCCGTTTGTTAGGTAGCGGAACTGTGAATACATTGAGGCCATGAAAGAGGCCAGGGACACCATGAGAGAAAGGTCTCAGCATGGCACAGACCTAAAGACAGCAGTGGAGCACCAGAACCCTGCCTACACCGCATTTGTTCTCCAGGTGTGACAAAGAGTGAGTTAGAGTATCACGTGTCTGGGAATCACTGAGAAGAAAATTGCTATGAAATTACAACAGGTTCATGAGCATTTAGCCCAAATCATTGTGCCTGACAGAGGTGACCACATGTGCAAGATTGCCCTTCCCATTGCACAGTGTTTTCCTCTTTTAAGGTTGACTGATAGTATTCAGGGACGTGACAGAGTCTAGATCTCAGAGAATGATTTCAATCCCTAAGGGGAAAAAAGGAGAGATCTTGAATATTTTCCGATAACGTGGATTAAAACTGTAGAATCAAGCAATCTGTCGCATTTTTAAGTCCTTAACAGTTCTCACAAAAATGGTCTGATGCTGTGTTCTACATTTAATACCTACAAAACACATGAGATAAGTTCTTTCCTTACACATGACATACTATCAGAGAGGCACCAGATGTGTTCTACCCACAGAAATACATGTGTATATGACATGTATAGTGCCTCACTGTCTATAAAGTCTATAAAGAACACTCACTATGTAGGACTAAAACAAAAGTTTGCACAAGGTAAGATAGTCTAGATTTATGGCATATCTCTTATATGGAGTGTGATCTTATTATTTTAAAAAATATAACTCAAAATAATAACAAAATATAGAGAGTGGTAGAGATATGAAGATTTGTGAGACAGCATATCAATAAATTACTCATATTTAGTATTCATTTTTATATTTGTTTAATCAGTTGTTGAGCCTCTGCCTGAATGAATATTTGCCTAGAAATTCTAAGTACCAGTAACTGTGTTACCTAAGTTAGATTGTTCATTGATGTCCATTCAACAAGCAGCCCTAGATTAATAATTATCAACAATAATAATGATGATGATTATAGCATCATTTATACAAAATGGTTGTAAGAACCTATTATGTCATCTTGTTTTAGCATCATCTGGTCTCAGTCACTGGCTGGAGGGATGAATTGTGGATGGTCAGGGTATCTTTAAGACTCAGTTATGTTAAAAAAAAAAAAAAGGTAGTATTGACCATTTTCTCTGTATAAGTCTATGCTAGGTGCTATGGGAACACCAAGAGAAAAACCACACAACGTTCGCTCACAGTGAAATTACAATGTAGTAGGATGTGTCTCTGTGTGTGTGTACATGTATGTATATATGTAAAATTTAAATGTTATAAGAAAAGTGTAACCAAAATACCAAGATATCCAATAAAGAGAAGGGCATTTTTGGCTGAAATGTGTAGGAGACAAAGAATAGGAGTGGAAGGGATTGGGGGATTTCGTGTGAAAGCTTTGGGGTTGGGGCTGGGAGGATAGTAAGGCACTACACACTAATTCAGTGGTACTAACAAAAAAAATAGAAAAAAAGAGGCATATTGGTCAAATGGCGAACACTTGACTGTACCCCAGGTTAAGTGTAGTCAGACTGTTCATTGCTGTCCATGCAGCAAGCACCCCAGATTAGTGCGAAGTAAACAGAGTAAATGTTGGGAAGATAAACTGAGGACAGCACAGAAGACTTCAAATTTCTAGATAATGGGCTTGAACTTTACTCATAGGATACTGGTGAGTCCCTGGATCTCTTCGAGCAGATGTTTGGCATTACATGATATGTGCTTTGGGACGATCACTCTGGCCTCATGGATAAGATGATTTGGATTGGAAGGAAGAGAGAATGGCTTCAGGCAGGCCAATTAGGAAACTGCTGTTCAGGTCTTGAGGTCTGAAGGTCCTGAGTATCAGAGCTCCTCCATGTCACTAAGGTACTCAGTGGAAAATGTAACTGAACGGCGAGGTGGTTTTATAGATCTATATAGTTTTATAGTTTTATCGATATAGTCACTGTGGGGGCAAGGGGACTGCATTTGATAAAAGCTAATGGTGTTGGCACAATCTAGGCCTTATAAGCCAATGATAATAATAAGCCAGTGTTCCTTTTCAGCACAGAGATTCTGAAGTGAGCAGAACAAGGACAAGAGGGGCAAAACATCCAGGTGAAAATAGGATTGGGAAGTGGAAAAGGGAGATGTTACAAAGCACAAGGCTATATTTTAAAATATTATTTTGAGAAAAAAAATGGAGTTTAGAATCATGAATCTAGAAATTATTTTGGCCCCTTCTCCTAAAAGTAGACAAAAACTCATTTACTTACATGTGAGCAAAGGAAAAAGTATGCAATCTAATAAAGAGAATGAGGAACAGAATTCCCCGTGGCCCAGGAGGCACATGGAAAGACATGCCCACAAAACAGATGAAAACTGAAACCCAGATTTCCAAAGCGAAATAAAAGAAACCAAGTAAATGGTAGAAGCTGTGACAATAAATTACATAATGGAAGAACTCAGAAGTGAGATGATTAAGGAAGATTTTAAGAGAGAGCTTATTCTCAATAGAGGAAAAAAAAAACTAGAAATAAAATCATAAGGTCATTTTTTGTCATAAAATTGAGCCAAGAGGTACACAAAGAAGCAGAAACAGTAATGCAATGAAAGAAGTAGAACACGTAAAGGAAAGGTTTGCAAATCAAAAAGGCATGGGAAAAAAACATTTAAATAAAGTGTCTGAGAGAAAGGGATGGTTCAGAAGAGTCAACATATATTTAGTACAGAGGTTTGTTACCTCGAGTGAAGGACTGTGGGGTTTGTGGATAAAATGCATGTGTCTATGGACTTCGTTGGGAAAATATGTCTACATTTTCACTAACTTCTAGCTGAATTTATTATTTTTCTTTAATTAGTATGCATGCACAAATATACAGTGTATATTGTATACAATATACAATATTAGTAGTACCTGTGATTTTGTCACCAAAATGAATCATAAATGTCATAATATCAAATTATAGTTTTAAAAAATATTACCACATCTCACTTATGTTCATCACTTTTTCAAACTTATATAGTGGCTTTTCTACCTCCTACTTAATCTAATTATTGAATATGGTACTAAAGAAGTAAATAAACCACTACATCACAATTTAAAAATATTTGAGAACTCTATTTCAATATAATGAGTTGCCTTTGTTGTTTAATGTATTCCATTTTATTGCATTTCAAAATATTATTCTGAGAAAGGGTTCATTGGTTTTACCAGACTGCTATAAATTTCCATGGTATAACAAATTTTGTGATCTGTGTTATACAATAGGAGTCTCTGAAAGGAAATTATAATTCAAAAAACTTTCTTGAAATAAAAGAGAATTTGAAATTACATATTGAGAGGATTAGAAATTGCACCACAAGAGCCAACAGTATCCTGCAAAGAAAAATCATTTGGACAGCCCAGCAAAAAGGCCAATAGAAAGACAATGAGATTGCAACCAATAAAGAACACTTTATGACCAAAGAAAACATAGTGACATATTTAAGAAAGCTAAGGAAAGAAAATGTGGGCCAAGATTCTGATGTTCAGCCAAATTGACCTTTAAGTATGAAAAGTCTCTGGTAAGCTGATGTAAACATGCGAAATCATGGAGAATATTGTTCTCATGTGCCTTTCCTAAGGAATCTACCAGACCAAAGTGGAATAAAAATGGAATTTAAGAGTAAGCATTTTCAAACTTTTATAGCATTTTGACATTGCTATGACATCCAAGCCCATGAATCATTTCTCTAACAATTTATTTTCATTGTGCTTTACAAACGTATTGGTCCATAGAAGATTGGGAAAAAGATTAAGTCTTCCTACTAAAAAAAATGAGCTTTATACAACCAAATTTCCTATAATGACTGGTAGAAAACATTAAATACAAATATATCTGTATAATTAAGACCCGAAAATCACTATAAGAGAGACAGTGTAGTATGCTCTGTCTATATGCTCTCATAGTGTAGATAACGTGACTGTTTTAAAAATGGGGAAACTGGGAATAGGGAGATTATATAAAAGCTGCCTTTTAGTTCTGCCCACTGAAAAGAAACTTAGAAACAGTGACCATTATTAGCAAAAATAGTCTTGAAATACTGTTCCTACTACATGGATCTGGGTGATTTTGAGATGGAAATGTGTATGATCATTCTACGGTACCCTAGAGAGTGTGGAAGCTATCAGAGACGACCAAGGTGGCGCCCAAAACACCCAGTAGCTAACTTGGGCTGCTTCCTTATCTTGACGACCATAAATAATGCTGCGATTTTTATAGGGGTGTTCATCCCTTTTAGAATTAATGTTTTTGTTTTCTTTGGGTAAAGACCCAGGAGTGGAATTACTGGATCATATAGTATTTCTATTTTCAAGTTTTGCGGAATTGCCATACTGTTTTCCACAGTGGCTGCACCAGTTTGCATTCCCACCAACAGTGCAGGAGGGTTCCCTAACTCTCCACATCCTTGCCCAGGTGTCTCCACTGACAGATGAATGGATAAAGATGTGGCATATATACACAATGGATTATTATCAGCCATAAGAAAAGATGAGATCTTGCCATTTACAATGACAAGGATCGACCTAGATGATACTACGCTAAATCAAAGAAATCAGACAGAAAGACAAATAGCACATGATTTCACTTATATGTGGAACCTAAAAATAGCAGAATAAACAAACAAAAAGAATTAGGTCTATAAACACAGAGAACAAACTGACGGTTGCCAGACAGAAGGGGTCTTCTGGGATGGGCAACACATGGTTGGAGGGGAGTGGGAGGTACAGGCTTCCAGTTACGGGGTGAATAAGTTATGGGAATAAAAGACAATACAGGCAGTGATATGGTCACAGCGCTGTATGCTGATAGAGGGTAGCTACGCGTGTACCGAGCTCACCATAATGCATAGACTTGTCAAGTCCCTGTGATGTACACATGAAACTCATGTAGCGTTGTGTGTCAACTCTACTCAAATAATCAAAACAACAAGAACAGCAACTGAAAGAACAGCAATAAAAGACTCAGTAGCTAACTTGAAGAGGCTCCTAATGGTCAAAATCTGCAGAAGCAGACTTAAGAAGTAGGAGGCCCAAGAATGTTCCTAGGCAGAGGGACAGGACTGAGTAGAGTAGAGCTATAATATAAAGGGGGTGAAATGGTGGGTAGAGAATAATTTGTAAAGCAGGGACTTGAGCTAAAAGATCTTTAAAATGCTTCCCCATTGTCACATGCAATTCTGTCCCTGTGAACTCTTCTGGCCCCTTGGCCCCCGTGACTGAGACATTTACCACTTGTGGGGTGAGAGAAGCGGAGGGAGAGAGCTCATACTGTTTGGGTCGACTGGAAGGGATGGCGGTCGTCAATGGCTGATGTCCGTGGCACCTCTCGTAGAGCTACAGCAGACCCCACTGCCCATCACTCAGCTTCAGCTCTTCAGAGGGGCTTTCTTCGTGATTACTGCCATAGATAATGAGAGCATTAAATCAGCTTGAATGATGGTTTACTTATATTTGTCTATGAGCTGTGTTCCTCTCGTGATTTACAGCACAGAAGAGATGTCTGTCTTTAGCTTCCGACCGGGTTGGCTAGGCTTAGGGAAAGAAGATAGCAACTCTAAGAGCTCTTGAAAGACTCAAACCACGTACCATTCAGTCCTACTCCTGAGGAAAGAAACACTACTCTTCTTTGATACTACGAGATTCATAATTATTCTTCTCTGAACAGATATTAAGGGATATCTAAACACATAATGTGTATTTTATGTTCTGAGGCCTTCTTTTCATGCTCTCCTACTTTGAATATTCTACTATTTTAAATCAAGACTAAAATAGGCCTTACAATAACTAGAGAACATTGCCCTTAAGTAAAAGGACCTTGAGACAAAAAAATAATAATCATCTCCCATTTGCATAATGCTTTTAATTTTTTTCAAAGCCTGTTTCGTATCTATTATTTCACTTGATCTTCAAAACAACCATGTGAGGCTGTTCACTTTAAAGAAAGCAGCGAACATTTAAAACGTTTCCCCCAAATGTAGTAAAACCACAAAGAAAATTCCCAGAGCATCTATAGCATCGCTCTAACTTAAACTGTATTTACTGCAAATTGTATTGAGTCAGAAGAGATGGTGGCTCGTAAATACGGTTTCTCTGTCCTGAACCACATTCAAACTGCAGTTGTTATGAATACAAAAGAGCTTTCCGAGTACATAACCGTAGTTTTGCTGCATTAAAGCAAAAATCTGGCATTTGGACTAGAAAACAGGCTGTTAACTGTGTGTGTTCGGCATGGCAAGCGCCTCAGCGCCTGCCAGCGATGGGGATAGATTTACATGTATTGACTCAATCCAGCATATGAGTAACGATCAATTTTCTTGATCTATTCTATTCTGTCAATCTGTGCTTTTGCTAGGAATGAGGAGACGTTGCTGTCAGCCAGAAATAGAGTTTCCTAGGCTTATGTAAGCTTTTAAGATCTCTTTTCTACTTAATTAAAAGATACATACGGTGGTTGGCGGAGAGCGGCCGGCACGTCAAAGTAACAGGATTTGCTATGTAGAGACGGTTCCTGGAAGAAAAAGCGTGGAAGATGGCTAGATAAACGGAAAGGCGGACTTCCCTTCCTGAGGATAGTATATGCTTATGTCAGTTCTATTAATGGTAAAATAAATACAAAGGGACAAATGCAATTTGTCTGTCTGGAGTAACCAGTAAAAGCGTCCCTTTCAGGAGTCACAAATTATGCTTCCAGGTAACAATATATAAAACAAAATGCTTTCCTATTTGTTCTCTCCTATTAATGTATCATGTTAGACTAATTCATTTGGTTTGGACCCCGATCATCTCTGCCCCTAACTTGTATTGGGATTTTAAGTCGAATCAAATAGTAGGCGAGAATATTCTCGTAAGGGATGCTAAGAAAAACTTGACGCATGTTGAACTCCTTAAGGTCCCCTTTGACCTACTATGTGCTGGTGATTCCAATGAACCTGTGAGGCCCTCAGGCAATATCTGAATACTTTTTGGAGAGCTAGTTTTATTTTTTCAGTGGATAAGTGACCAAATGTTTCTGCTAGGGGGCATGGTGTTGTGGTCTCACAGTGAAGGGCTGCTATAGGGCCCCCACCCTCCCGGATGTTACTCCAACGTACAATGGTAGGGACCCTACCCAAACTGCCAGCCTTGGCAACCCATGGCAACCCATTCAAAGCTTCCAACCGAAACCGCCATCCTTGGCAACCTGTCCAAAGCTTTCTTCCTGAAAAATGTACAAACGCAGCTTGCGATGATTGATGAAATGTATGATTTGTTACAAAGTAATTGGCTGTTGATGTGCGGGTTCTGCTGTAACGGACAATGTAGTTCTATATAAGGCCACTCCCTGAAAAACTCGGGGCTCTCAGCCACTGACTGGTTTGGGGTCAGGCTGTGAGCCCGAGCATGCTCGAATAAACCCTTTGCTTTTGCATGGAACTGGTCTCTCAGAGTTTTCCTTGACAGGTGTGGCATTCCAAGGCTCCCAGCTGACTGCCCTCTTGGGTGGTCGACTCTTACAACAGTTTCTACTCTGACTTCTTTCAAGTGTTTGGGGGGATGGAGATTCAGAATCTATACCAAAGGCAGTATGTCATTCTTTATACATCTATCGGCTTTAATTAAGTAATGGACTGATCGGGTTTGCCCTCTGTTCCCTAGGACCTTCCTGAATGCTAGTACCACATTCCTCCAGAAATGTCCAGACATGCCCGGGGCCAGATTTGAGCAATCGCATGCATTAGGAAGAAGCAAATTCTGTGCTCTCCTGAAGGGAGCCACGCCCTGAACCAGCATCAGGAAGCCCTGGTTCTATCCTGGCTCCTTCGCTGATGAGTCCCACAGTCATGAGAAAGTGATCACCTTTTGTCCGACTCAGTTTTCTCATCTTTGAAAGGAAGATATTGTAGTAGACGCATGATTTTCAAACCAAATTTAGGGAATCTCCTCAGCAGCTATCACTGGGATAAAGTAGGTAGGACTCTGGGATCCCCACTCCTGAGGGAGCAGGGTTATCAGCTGTGCTTGTAACCATTTTATATTATAAGCTTCCAGTGAGATTTTGTTCAAACCGAGGCTAAAAAGGATTTAAAATTATGGTACCAGAGCATCCTGAAGGTTTCTTACACCTCTGTCAATCTATGCTCAGTTTGAGAACATCTTAGCTTTTTTGTCCATGGAATTTATGATCACTAATCTTGTTTTCCAAATGCCAGGAATGGGTTTAAGTGAAGTCACCTCCAATTCTTGTTGGTCCTATCTGACAGCAATCGTCCCCATTTGGTTAGCTCACTGGTACAGCGTCTGACACAGAATGAAAGCAATAAATAGGTATCAAATGGCTGTCTGGTCCCTATAATTCATACTTCTTGATTGTAGCCCAAGGAAATGGTAAGAATGGCCAAAAAGAGAATGGGTGCCCACAAGGGCAAGCATTTGGTTCAGGAAAGACTGAGAAAAACATAAAAATAAAATTAAGATGTCTGATCTTTGAGAATCAAGAATTAATGCAAATTTTATGTTTACCCGCATCTCATTTGGGGGCTGTTCATCAACCACAAATCTGGGTGTCTTCTTTTGGGTAAGACACTAATGCTTGAACCTTCCCAGGTGTTTCTATGACTATGCAAATGATTTGGGGGAGAGATTATGTGCACGGGAACATGGAAGGTTAGGCTTGCTTTCTTTACATTTCAGGATAAGGTGTCCCCTCCCCGTTGGTTTCAGAATGCCCGGCACTGATTTGCTGGAGCCAGCTCGTACTGGCTCTCGAGAACCTATCATTACCATCTTTTCCCAATTTTGTGTTCAGTGACTTCACATCGGTAGCTTAAAATTAGCCATTGTAGGAGCATTTATACTGTGAAAATCAGCAATTGCCTTTTTGTTTGTTTGTTTCAACTGCTGAGAACCTGTTGTTAAGCACTTATCGGCACACCACCGCTTGGCAGGTATTTACATATTTGAGATCGTGGCTCCTTCTACATGAGAGTATTCACGAAGCAGAATCTCCTATTAATGAAGGCTCCTTTCTCCCCACTCTCTTTTCCATTAGGGAGGAAAGTCTCCCAGAATGGTTGGTACACCACTATTATTTCTCCTTGGTTAGACCTGCACCCCATGGCTGTTCGAGGGAGGTTGGGATAGTGAGTATCTAGCAAGAGGGTGGGGCTCATTTGGTCTCAACCCTGATTGAAACTGCGGAGCTGGACGCAATAATCACGAACAAGAATGAGGCTCTATTAGGAAGGAACACTTCATCCTTGTCCAGAGAGTGAATATTTCCCACATTAGTAATATAAGAAAAGGGTGAATGTGATCTCTAAGATCCAGAAGACTGAACTGTAATAGAACTAAGTTCTCCCTATGTGTTTGTTTCAATAGCTGATGGCATTTTATGCTCAACATCTTAACAGCAGTGGGTCTCCAAGTGTGGTCCTCAGATCGGTGACATCGGCATCATCAGGGAACTGGTCAGAAATGCAGATTCTTAGGCCCCACCCAAATCTCCTGAATCGGAAACTGGGGAGGGAGAAAGTAATGATGAGGGGTGTGGTCTAGCAATCTGTGTTCAATAGGTGCCCTAGATCATTGTGATGGATGCTAAAGCTTCAGAACCATTATCTTAAGAGTGTTACTAAGTCTATCGATGTGATAAATAAAATGAATTTCAGTGAATCATCAGCCCCTCGCTGGTGTTAGCCACAGTGGGCATTCATTCATTTAATATACATACGGTGAGCACTTGCTGCTGTTTTCCGGTGACATATGACCCGTCTCCCCTTGGCACCCAGAATGATCTTTTAGAAATGTAAACCACATGTGCTGTGTGTGTGTTAAAACTTTTCAATGATCCACATAACAAGATGTCCCTCTTAGACTGAGCTTGCTGACCCTCCCAACCCCTTCTTACCACTCTCCCCTTCCCTCTTGTTGCCTCTACGATACTGACGCTCTTTCTGTCGATTCTATTTTATTCCAGTTCAAGGTCACATTTCAGCTATTCAGAGAAGCCTTCTGACCACTTTACCCAACGTACCCCCGCTTGATCCCAAGTGCCTTCACCACGTTAGCCACCAGTGTCCTTCATGGCACCTAAAATTGTTGTATCTATTCATTCGCTTATTGTCTGACTTTTCCACTGGAATATGAACTCCACAAGGGCAGTCCAGTGGGTCTTCGCGTCCAAGCGGGCCCTGGAGCCCTGGTCTTGACGTGAAGTTTGTTGATGTATTTCTAGGCATCACTCTAGAGGTACCAGGACTGAGATGAACAGCTGGAGTCAGCACTTTGGCAGAGGCATATCATGCTTTTTTCATTTGTAGAAACTTACATTTACCTGTAGGAAGCTCGTCAAGGCGTCACAGAACGCACTTGTCCGGACAAGATGAGTCGGCTTCGGGTTGAGCGGGCAGTGTGCTCATTCATTGACGGAAGAGTGCCGGTAACTTGAAAAGGAATATCAAAGTGTCTTATGCCTTGTACCACATCAGATAAGCAAGTAACTGACTCAGAAAATTTATGATAGTCTTACAGTGGTTTTTCCCAGAGATGGTTCTGGAAATAGAAAGATGAAATCAGACTCCAGTGCCATCTAGTGGTCATACTTAGTTCTTCTAGAAATAAAATCCAATATACTCTAATATTGATTTTTCACTTATTCGGGAGGGGTGTGTGTGTGTGTGTGTCTTTCTAGTCTTGTATGTTACTTTCGTCATACTAATGGTGATGCACGTTGATTAAATTTTAGGAAATTCATGCAGAACATTAATCTTTTACGTTGTCATATGATAGAAATGTATTTTATAAAATAATTGTATTAGGTGACCATTAATTATAAGCTACACAATAGCTACAACATGAGACTGAAACCATCTGATGCCTCCTTTGATGGTAGACAGTCGGTGGTGACTCAGAGGAAGGAGAGAATCCCAGGCCTCTGATCACCAGTAACCAGCTTCTGCCCTGCTTTGTTGTGAGTTCAGATATCCCATCCTATCCTTGTTTTTCCTCTCCTCCATTGATTTACAGTGAGGGCTTTTACAAAAGAAATTTAAAAAGATTTTATTTATTTATTTGACAAAGAGAAACACAGCCAGAGAGGGAACACAAGCAGGGCGAGTGGAAGAGGGAGAAGCAGGCTTCCTGTCGAGCAGGGAGCCCGATGCGGGGCTGGATCCCAGGACTCGATCCCAGGGCTCGATCCCGGGCCTTGATTCTGGGACTCGATCCCAGGACTCCAGGATCATGACCTGAGCCAAAGGCAGATGCTTAACGACTAAACCACCCAGGCGCCCCTCTCTTTCCCAATTCTTTCCCTTTCTTTTCTTCTTTTCTTTCTTTTTTTCCCCCTTCCCTTCTCTTCCCTTCCCTTCCCTTCCCTTCTTCCTTCCTTCCTTCCTTCCTTCCTTCCTTCCTTCCTTCCTTCCTTCCTTCCTTTCCTTTCCTTTCTTTCTTTTTTCTTTCTTTCTTGTATCTTAGAGGCATGGACATGGGACATCCTCACTATCCATGACTATATATTTTTAGTATTTGTGGTCACAGAAATGTAAGAATCACCTAAATAATTAAACCAAAATTTGTTTTAGAGCAGACAGAGTCATATCTTGACTGTCATAAAAGGACCATCTATAAACTAACTAATACATTAAATGAAATACGTGCATCACTTTCTAAACTTCACTGTTATGGTAGCTTAAGAAACCCACATCCTGGCTTCGGTTCCTCATTCTATAAGCATGGTTTTTCTGTTAACTTAATGAAAAACAACCTCACGAGACTCAGATTCTATCCTTTAATTTGAGAATGGTCTACCAAAAGACCTACGAGACTTTCTTGTGATAAATTCCAAATGATATTTTACCTAAGCCAACAATAAAACTCTGGAAGAGAGACATGGAACCACAAATACATTCCCATTTAATTCTTATTATTCTCCAAGTCCTCAACCTTTTCTCTCCCTTTCCCACCCAGAAAACTCCGAATTCAGGCCAAACAATCATGAAGAAAAACATTGCTGACCATGTGTCATAATCACATCTGTCTTCTGAAACAGAGGACTCTATTCCCCAGATATCAGACAGAGCCCTGAATCATTTTAACTTACGAAGTTCATCTACTCAGAGAAAGGTCATTTTATTTTTGCAACTCAGTGTTTCCTTCTGTCCATTCCCTTTTTACAAAATAAATAAACAGCAGCTTCTCAGAGTGCTCTAGTCAACCTGTGTGGCTGTCTCCTAAGTACTGACAGCCTTCTAAGCCCTCGTGGTTGAGCCTCACTTAGGCATGTGAACTACCTAGCTTTCATGACTTTAACTCGTTGGAGTTCACAGTGTGCCTTGGAGGGATTAGAAAGACGAAAATGAGAGAAAGCAGGAGAAAGAGGCCATTACAAGTGAAGAATTGGTAAAAATGATGTTTGAAGGATTATGTCTATTTTTTCTTAATTATCAGAAATCTGTCTAAGAGAAAAGGAGGTCCTTTACACCTTTGTAGGGTATCAAAATATTCAACCACATTAATGTCCAAAAGAGGGACACCTTTCAAAGTCAGGCTTTGCGAGCTTCTTTATGTCCCCTCCCTGACTCACAGACTTAGTTCTTCTGGGAGGCCTCCAAAGGCAATAGGTCATCACCTCCCCCAGTGTCCATGAGAGAATCATGTCACCACTATGACCTTTCTTGGGGGCTGACCTAATGGAACACTATGTTCTTCAGAGCTGAAGAACATTTGCATCAAAAAACCAGTGTCACCATCAAAAAAGTGTGTGTGTGTGTGTGTGTGTGTGTGTGTACCTGTTAAGTCCATATATTCACGAAGATACACAGATAAACTTATGTATGTATATGTTCAAATATTGATTTATCTGTCTGTAGTCAATAATCTTTAAGCATTGGCCCGTGGTCAGGTCACATCTGAAGGACTGTAGACAGCCCTGGGTCATTCATTTTATAACGGTCCTAAACAAGTTAAAATATACCCAGAAAAGCAATCCAGGCTAAAGGAATATCTGGAAATTACTAGGCGGAATGTACAGAGGAGGGAGGTAGGCATTACGGCATGGGGGAAGTGAGGACAGAGGAGCAGAGTCCAGAATCATTTCCAAATACTAGATCAATATCATGTGAGGAGAGAAAAGACTGGCTATGTGTCACTCTAGGGGCAGAGCTAGGACAACGGACAGAAGTCACAGATGGGAAGACTGGTCCTCAAAACCTGAGATTTCTATCAACTTGAGAATACAGTTCAAGGATCAGACCAGTCCATTCAGCTGTCCCATGAGCCCCACTAGCTGGAGCACCTTGCCCACATGGCCGTCTAAGGAACGATGCTGGATGCAGTTCCAGGCGTCCACACTCGGGCCGTCTACAAGGTACTGTTGCTCCTGCAGACTACTACCGACAGCAGTTACACGGCACGCTTACTCTGTTCCCGGCCCTGTGCATTTACTTTACCTATCGAAAGAGAACAGTCTCATAAGGGTATTTAACTCTTGATGTGGGGCCGGAAGCAGGAAAGTAACTCGTTTTTTGGCAATGAAGGGTAAGTGGAGTGGTAGAGAACTGAATCAGGTAAAATAACGTGTCCCATTTTTTTTTTTAGTTATTTAAAAATTGTCTCTTTACAATGGATATAATCTAGACATAAAAAAGAATGAAGTTCTGAATCTATATTACAATAATAATGAACCTTGAAATCGTTATGCTAAATTAAATAAACTAGAGAAAAGGAAAAATATTGTATGATTCTATTTGTGAAATATCTAGAAGAGTAAGATTCATAAATACAGAGAGGAGATTAAAGATAATTAGGTTGGGGAGAGGAGAGAACAGGGAGTTATTGCTTAATGAGTATAGAGTTTCTGTTTGGGGTGATGAAAATGTTCTGGAAATAGATAGTGGTGAGGGTTGTGCAACATTGTGGCTATATTTAATGCCACTGAATTATACACTTAAAATGGTTAAGATGCTAAATTTTATATTATGCATATTTTACCAGAATAAAAAATATCAAATCAAATCAGATATTTTTAAAGGGATACCCACCCACAAATATTATCTCTTACCTTCTGCTCACTCAGAGAACTTGGTCTAAACTGGCAAATTTCTAGGGCTGCCTGGTGGGCTCAGTTGGTTAAAGGTCCAACTCTTGATTTCAGCTCGGATCAGGGTCTTAGGGTTGTGAGATCAAGTCCTGTGTCAGGCTCTGTGTTCTGTGGGAAGTCTGCTTGAGATTCTTTTCCTCTCCCTCTCCCCCTCCCCCCATTCATGCACTCTCTCTCTTTCTCAAATACATAAATCTTTAAAATAATTAATACTACAGCCAATAATAATAAGTTGGCAAATTTCTAAAAAGAAGGATCAGGTGGCAAGGCCTAGGCCCAGGCTTTTTCAAGGTCATTTTCAGAGGGTCTCACTGGGAGGAATACCCAGGCTTTAGCCAGCAGCGGTTCTCAGGAGTAATAAATTCCCTCCTTAGTCACGGTGACCTGAGCCCCCTGCTGAGAGGAGCACTCTCAGACCTCTCTGCAGGGATGGAAATGTTTCATGGCACGGCCGTGGCCAGTAGCCACATGTAGCTACTGAACATATGAAATGTTCTCCTTATGACTAAAGGCCTGACTTTAGAATTTTACCGAATTTGTACTGATTTAAACTTAAATGTCCACATGTTTGTAATGGTTATTGTATTGGACAGCATAATTTCAGAGAGTTCCACTCTGGCCCTCCTCTGGCAATGCCCCCTCCCCAAGGAGTACACAATAAAAGGGGCCAAGAGGTCTTCAATCGTCCTCTCCTTCTTGGATTTCCCTGTGGTGGGAGAAGGCCCAATACAGACAGGTGGGTGCCAGAGCTGTGAAAAGATATCTGACTCAATTTAAGGGAGATTGGAATTGGGGTCATGATAAGGAACAAGGAGGCATACTTCTCGTATAAAGAGTCGGCTTTGATCTTCATGAGTGCAGGCATGAGAACCGATCATGGCTCCGAGATTACATGAAGTTTTGTGCCTGTGTGGTCACAGGGACAGCACATTCCCTTTTGGGGGTTGGGAGAGAAGGGGTTCTCTCCAGACACTTTCAACTATGAGGGAAGAACGTTACCTTGTGGTGGGAGATGAAACCAGGCCTCCAGGTCTGGCTGCAGCTTGGTCTGTCGGCAGGCCTTGCTTCTACAGAGCTACGCTGCAGTCATCCTAGACTTGAAGGAGATGCAGAACTAGAGCTAGGATAACCCGGCCCAGATCAAACCGTCTGGGCTTCGAAATTTCGACTCTTCAGTATTTCTCCAGGGAGATCACATTCACCATCTTTTCTTTTTTTTTCAAAGTGTGGAACTGAAGACATAGATCAAAATCAGGGAAACCTCTAAGTGTGGCAGAGTTGAAGCCCCAGTGAATTTGGAGATGAAAGGATGAATTATCAATTCTCTTATTGCTGATTCTTTTCTGTGAAAAAGTCCTTTATTTACTCTGCCTTGGCAATCACTTGCCTGATTCTGAAAAATTCCTCCTTGAATCCCATTTTCCTTTGGAAGTATTTGCAACAATGAAGAGGCGAATTCACTCTCCTGAAGTGCAAGGACTGCGTTGGCTTGTCTGTGCCCTGATCCACTTAGTAAGCCACGGAATCCGCCCCTTGGGGAAGCCACGGAGAACCTGGCCCTTGGGGAAGCCACGGAATCCGCCCCTTGGGGAAGCCATGGAGAACCCGCCCCTTGAGTTGGCCCTTGTGGGAGCTGAGTGAGAAAAAGCCGTACTTCTCTTTCCTGACATCTCACCACACCCAAAGAGGAGCTGGTGTAGGTGCTCGAGCACACAGCGAGCCCAAGATAAAAAAACCATGAGATAATCATACAATGTTTGCAAAAAACCATGGAAAAATATAGAGCTGGAACAACCAAGATTTAAGCTAGTATATTGAGCGCCTACTGCATTCCAGGCACCTCTCATTCATTCATCCTCTAAGGTCCTCTGGAACTGTGACAAGTGATTGGAGGCTCAGAGGAGGGAAGTCACTTGCCAAAGGATGCAGACTGAAGATGTGGGTTTCATTCTGTCTGATGTCAAAGGTCATGAATGAGGTGATGCTTGTCTTTCCCCTTCTTAGTCCCAGTTTTCCCAGACCCGCGGGTACTGATGCTCTCCTAAATCCATTCCCCTAGTATTGCTCTCTTGGGTCTCCCCTGACCCCACAGACCTTGTGCTCCTGATCTGATCTATCTCCTTTCCCTACAGATTTTCCCCAAATCGGACTTGTTTTGTTATCTGCTTAGCACCTTGTTAAGCAGATGCTTTCTCTACTTGATATGAAGAGATTCAGGAACTACTCATTACAGCAACACTTGCGTTTTAAAAGAGGTTGTCTATAGACAGTAGTACCATGACTCAAATATGGAAACTTTCAGGCACCAAGACAGGCTGATCAAGAAATAATTTAATTCATCTGACAGTAACACTGGAGCGTGCACATGTATGCCTGTTCCAGGAGGGAGTTGCTTCTAGGGAAGGGCTTCCATAGTATTCTCATAATATACCTCATAGACCATGGTTTTTCTATCCTTTTTCATGATTGCTCCCCTAAGGACGATTTTTTTCTTTTTCTTTTTCTTTCTTTTTAAGATTTTATTTATTTGACAAAGAGAAACACAGCTAGAGATGGAACACAAGCAGGGGAGTGAGAGAGGGAGAAGCAGGGTCCCTGCCGAGCAGGGACCCTGACGCAGGGCTCGATCCCAGAATCCTGGAACTCTCAATGACTGAGCGACCCAGCCACCCCAGGACAATTTTTTCTTAACTGCCCCTTCCCATGATATATTGTTGCCTGCTTATGTACTAATGTAAGCTGTGCTTTATATGTAAAAAGAGTAAGATTATTTTAGACTCACAAGAACTAGTTTTTGCCCCATTATGGGTGGTATGGCTAGGGCTGGAAATGCATGCTGATAAACCAGTGGTTTCCTGTCTTTTGGAGACACTGACAGCTGATAGTGAAGAGCATATTCTCTAAGTTAAAATCCCAGCTCACTATTTCCTCATTCCCAGGCCACGGGAGTGGAGAAGCAGCCCAGGTCTGAAGAGGAGCCACAGCTAAGCAGCGGAGGTCCTGTCCACAGGAGGTTCCCATGATCAGGATCTGAATGCATGGGGCAGGAGGCTAATTTGAGGCTCTGCCATCCGAGGCTGAGCTAGTTTCCCTCACCCGGTCCGAGTACAGGATTACTTTGTGCACATTTGTTCACCCCTTCCTCACTAGGCCTCATGAAGAGCCGAGGTAGATTTCCAAAAATACAGAATTAAATCTCCTCTAGCCTCTATTTGAATAATTCCATGCTTTTTATTATTGTTTCCCAGCAGTGAACTGAGAGAAGAACGGCATGTTCTAGCCAAGCCTAATGATTGTTTTATAAATATTTATAAATCAGATACAAGCCTCTTTTCTTTTTCCTCTCTGCCCGGCTGTACATTATTTGGAGGCCAGTTCTTCCCTTCCTTGCAGCTCCTTTGACGTTTTTCTGGGCTGGGAGGGCATTTGGAGCCTGACATTTTTCTTTGATTTGCTTGCCTGTATTTTTGGAGTCTTTGTTAAGAAACTTCATTCTGAAGTATTTAAAGGTGGCCTCCTAAGGTTGCCTCACTTTTCACATGTGCTGAAACCAAACTGAAGAGAGAACCCATGTAGCAAATTCATCTGTCAACAGAGGACTTGTCACTCTGGTTGGGACAGTGTCTCTCGCCTATCCTAAAAAGTATCAGAAACAGCGTGGGAGAGGAAGGGGGAAGAAATAACTGGAGCAGAAGAGTCAAGAGCTGAAATCGGTAAGCAGTTTGGTAGATCAGGTCTCGTTCCTGGGAAGACTATAGTCCATTTTCTGGCAGTGAGTGGCACTCCATCTACAGTTTTTGGATATCTGCCCCCGTGGCCATGGCTCTCAGAAAGTGGTGTCAGACTAATTAGACTAAGTTAACTGTGCCTGAGCTTTTCTATTAGATTGATCTCATTTTTCATGCTAAGCATGGAGTCACTATGGAAGCTAATTGCTAAATAAATGCAGATTCCCCGTCTGGTACCAGTAGATTCTCTTGATCCTCACTGATGGTGATGGAGAGATGTCATAGCACAGAGACACAGTGAGACCAATAGTCCCCTCCCAAGGGGCACCACCTTCATCAGAACTTGCTTTCCTCATTTCTCAGATGTGCCCAGAGCCAAGATCAAGTTAATCTTCCAGGAAACTAAACGCAATGACAAAGAGAGAAGTGCTTGTCCAGACTGCTTCCTTGGGGGAGTTCCTGGGGAGCAGGGATATTATAACCACATCTACCTCCTCCAGAAGGAGCAAAAATATGTCAAGTTTCTACTTTGCACCAGCACAGGCTTTATACAAGGTGCTTATCTCACTTTCTCTTATTTTGCAATGATACTGAAGAAACACTGCATTCAAAAGCATTTGGGACAACTCTGTGGTGTAGGTTATATTATTCCCAACCTTCTGAGAAATGAGACCAAGGCTCAGTAACTGAGGTGCTAAGCCCAAGGTCCAGGAGCTTCATAGCCAGGATGCTCCAGAGACTATCTGACTGCACCCGGTGCGCTGAAGCCCGATACTCCATCCTGTAATAAGAAACTGGACCTTGGGGTTCAGTAGAAAGAGCTCTTTTCTGACCTCCACTTTGTCATGTGATAAAAATTCCTACAGGTATTTTCTGATTTATTCAATGATCCTGTAAATTCCCCTCCAGATGGATTTTTTTTTTTTTTCTTTTTGCTCTTCAAGATACTGCCATTAGGGACCAAGACAAGAATTAGTCCCTAAAAATATCCTTTGGCGAAAGGGACAAGTTCATCCTCCCATGTTGTCTAGACAGTCTCCATGAAACTGACCCTGGGACTTGTGGGGCTTCTCCAGGTGCTAATTTGGGGGTGGGGAATCACGTCTGGAGACATGCAGGTGGCTGCTGATCTACCTTTAATTAACGGAAATAACCATGGTGTGATACACAGCAGACCATACAGAAGGCTGGCTGAAAACAAGCAGCCAACCCACAAACCACAAACCCAGCAAAGCACCAAAATGTAGCTTTCCCTGGCCTCTGTGGGAAGGCCCAGGAAAGGGAGGGGGCTCGGGGGTTCGATTTAACCGATTTTTAAGAAAAGAATAACTCAAACAATGAAGGACTTCTCCAAATTAAGTCTAGTAGATCACTTCCATCAAGGTTAAGCAGCATGGCCTACATCACTGGTTTTCCCACTTTTATATTTTCAAACAGTGGGACCCTTTTTGAAAACAGTCTTATGGAGATCTCCCTAAAGAGTTTAAGCAGCTTTGCAGATTGTAGCTCAGTTTCAGGAGAAGGGGTGGGAACCCACCTGATCACCTGCCTATTCACAGTGCTGCTGAGGCCTCTCCAGAGCCCCCCGAGGAATTGTAAAACTATCCTCTGCTACATTTGGGGGACTCTATATTAACTTTGAATATATTTTACAAACAAAGGCAAATTTCAGTTAAATCAAATTAGTATGTTGTCCTAATGATGATAGAATTTAAATTGGTGAATTTCAAATTAATGAAGTTTGGCTGAATTTATGTATTTCAAGCAACATAGAATTCAGAAATAAAACTCTTTGTAATGCAACTTTTCAAACATACATAGAATAGGTAGACTATATAATGAACCTCCATTTATTTAATCATGAAGTTTCATCAGTTATCAACATTGTGCTGATCTTTTATGTGTCTTACATCCTTCTTCTCCCCGGAGTATTTATGTATGTATGTATGTATGTATGTATTATTATTATTATTATTATTATTTTTTTTTTTTTATTTTTAAAGATTTTATTTATTTGACAGAGAGAAACACAGCCAGAGAGGGAACATAAGCAGGAGGAGTGAGAGAGGGAGAAGCAGGCTTCCCCGCCAAGCAGGGAGCCCGATGTGGGACTTGATCCCAGGTCTCTGGGATCATGACCTGAGCTGAAGGCAGTTGCTTAACCAACTGAGCCACCCAGGCACCCTTCCCCTGGAGTATTTAAAGAAAATCTCAGATTTCATACCATTTCACCCACAAATACTACAATATCCATCTCTAAATAATAGTACATTAAAAACAAACAAAAAAAAATCAGATGCCTTTATGACACCAAAATTAAAACTAACTCTTTAGTTTATAGCATTTTAACCTTGGAATTACAACCCAATCAGTGCTTGTCCAAATGTATTTTGAAGAGTAACATCAAAATGTTAATATCCATTAGATATTTACAAGGGATGTTTTTAAAAAAATTATTTTGGGGAACTTCTGGTTTAAATAGGGTTAAATTGTTCACCTACAAGACTTCATAAAAATTTTAAAACTCTAATATTTATAGGACTCCAAGAGGAAAATAGAATATGCAAAAGTTTTCAAATTTATTTGACCATTGATAGATTTTTTCATGGAGCAGAAGACAGGATAAGTATTACACAAAACACTTAAGAGTGGAAAGCCAATATCAGTCTTAGGATTCAATGGGTCTTTGTGTTTGTATTTCCCAGAGAGTTAAGAAAGCAGCCTTGGTCTTGGTGGGCCATGAATAAAGATGTTGGATGAACATCAGTTGTCATCATACAGGACAATGAAGGTGATGCTCAGGAGAGGTCTACATTCTGATCATGCAGATAGACAAGTATGCTGTTCTAAAAACTCAAAATCACATTGAAAGTTATGAACATAAATTCAACAGGATTCCAGAGAAAGGTAGATCCATTGGCCCTTTTGTGCTCTTCTGTCCAGAAGGCACATGATGAAGATGAAGCCCTCCTTGAACTAGGCCTGAAAAAAAATGAGTAGCAGAGAAGAAGATTCTGGGATCTGACTGAATAACATGAATAAGAATACAGAAACCTGAAGACTTATGGTGTGTCCAGGTAACAGTGAGGCAGCCATCCGGGCTGGGGTGCGGTGGGAAAGGAGGTCTGATGATGACAGTAGTGTGTGACCATGTTCACTTGACAGTGGGTTTGGATTGTGATCCGGGAGGTGTGGTGATGAGCTACTGGAGAGCAGATATGGTATCTTTTATGGCATCCTTTCCAGTAGACTACCTTAAATACAGCAGGCTCAACTCAACAGATGTTTAAACAGATGTTCATACACGGAATCCCATTGAATGGAGTCTCAGGGCGAACTCCCTGATTGACATAATGAACCTGTTGTTCACTACAGATGAGACCCCAAGGGGAGGGGCTACAGGATAGGTATATTTTTGTGGAGTTAAGGAAGGAGAGGAAAGATTAGAAATGTGAGATATTTGGGGACAGAAGTTAGCAGTGAAGATGAGGGATAGAGGAGTTAGGGGAGGGGCTCGCTTGGGAAAACAAGAGCCTAAGGGTGTTGGGTCTCAGGAAACGAGAGAAGAAAAAAGGATTACCAAAGAGCAACAGAAAGTCCTCCTTTGAGTAGAAGATGGAGTCCTATTTTAAAGAGGGTTTGGGGTTTTAGAATTATCACTGACATTAGTGCTTGTCCTCTAGATCAGTGCTACTCACAGGATGGTTCGTCCCTGAGCCAGTGCGAGTCACTGAATTGTTTCTTGTCAGCAACGAGAGAAGTATTAAAATAGAGAGTAAGCCAGATGGCATGGCTGGACATCCAAGCAAGTGGTTATTTTCTAGTAATTAATTTTTATTGTATTTTACAGAAGTATTAGTGTAAAAAGTGTTGGGAAAAAAATAGTGCTTCGCCACAGATGGTTTGAGAAGCACAATCGAGATTATTCTTGAAAATGCTCCGAGGAATATGTCTTCTCTCACAGCCAGTTTTTCGTTCTGCATTAAAACAAGTGGCTGTTTGTTGGAGAGCCAGATGGCTTGCATTTATAGGCCATCTTATTAGAAAATTTTGCATCTCATCCCTAGAAGCTAAACCCAGCGCGGGGAGAGGCTCCACGTGGAGAAGCGCAAAAGAACCGAGAGGGATGAGTCCCTTTTACTGGAGGTTTATTCTCATTAAGTAGAATAACAGGAGGAATCACTGGCCCTGTTCAGATTATGTTCCCTCTTTTTTTCCCTCTAATTTTCCCGCTTTCCCTCTTCGTGCTGGCCACACACACGTGTTGTATTTTAAAACTATCCAACGTGACTTTGTCATATAGGTGACCACCCTGTTCATACCTATAATTGTATTCTCCTCTAATATTTTATTATCTGATGTTACCCCTAACTAAAAAGTGAGGTAGGGATGGTATTATTATCCCATTTTACAGGTAAAGAAACTGAGGGTGCAGAGATTTGTGACATACCCTGTTCTTATGGCTCAATTTTCTGGTTATCTGACAAAAGGTCTTGACTTTTCAGCCACGATAGGAGGCAGCTGAGTGGAGTCAGAGAGCTTCCACGTATCTAGAAAAATTTAAATAGTATGTGCAAAGGGCCAGCATGGGAGCTGGTAGAATGCAAGTGCTCAATAAGTGTACTTTCCTTTCCTTAAATAATTTTAAAAAATACCAGAAGGTAGCATGGAATGAAGGAAAGACGTTGTGCCTTTGATCAAGACATAACCCATGCTCTTTAAAATGAAAAACTGGAGGGTTGGCATTGTACAAATCATCTAGGTCAATCTTTCCTGAAATGTAATCCAGCCCATGTTAATTAGGTCCCAGTCTCTGCCTCTTACTGTTTGACCTTCTTCAATTGTTTAAAATTTCTGAGCCCCTAGAGTTCTTTAATCCAATATAAATGTTGATACAACTTACTTTGCAGAGAGGCTTCAAGTTTTACCGGTAATATGCCTAGCATACAATGTGCACTTGATAATTGGTGCTGTCATGTCTATATAATTTTTCATTGACTTAATCCGGCATAAAATAGTCAAATTAACCCATAGATATCGAGCACCACCTTGACCGAGCCCTTCTGTGGCATGACCTGCTATTAATTTATTCTTTAATTCAAAAGTCAGGCAATGGAAGCCAAGTGCCAACAATATTTAGTTATGTGTACAACTACAAAATGCCTATATGTTTTAACTTAAAAAGTATGTTATCCTTCCCAAATTTCTCTTGCATGGAACAGTATTTGAGTCCTGCAGGGGTGATTTATTGCAGTCAGGCAGCACCAGTTCTTCAAAACCGAACACGCTGGAGGAAGATTAAGAGGGAAGATGGAACCATTTGACAGTATAATTACACACACAAGCTTTAATGTTATTGTGTATGTATCAAAGATATTGTATCAAAATTTAAGGAGATAAATATTTTAAATTTAGAAAATGAGAACGGTTTCTGTTTTTAGAAAAGAAAAAAAGCAATTTAATAATATGCCATTCAAACTTGCTTTAAATAATTATGTTATTTCAGATCTACAAGATAAACAGTGCACACCACAGAACAGGGCATGGGCTATAATTTAATAAACACATGTCCCATAAGAGTAATGAAGAATATGGCCAAAGGCTGAAATTGGATGCATACATGATCTGGGGGTGTAACTTCATTTGTAAAATGAATCACAGTCTAAACTTGGACTTGGTTCACTTATTGAAATCACACTTTTGCACGAAATGTTGTTTTTCCTATAGGGGCACTTTCCCCAGCTTATTTTTAGTTACAAGTTCTTTTGAACAAAGCACTCCAGTGTTCACCAGGGGCCAGCTAAGGACACTTTTTAGGACCTTTCTCTCCATATTTGACTATCTTTGGCCCACCTCCAATGCCTCCTTAGCCTCCCTGACTCTGACTCCCTCACTCTCACTCCTTTCAAATTAACTGCAGAAAACAAACATGGGAGTTTTTGAAATTTATATCCATGGATTCTGTAATCACTCTTTTACCCCAAGAAGAAAGAGGCAAGGTAGTGTGACAGAAAAAAAATACAGGAGCAGGCTGATAGGAATGTAGGGCTCTAAGTTTGGTCCTGCCATTCATGAGGACCTTGGGCAAGTCACTTTATTGGACTTGGCCTCAGCTGTTTTTCTTTTGTTGTTGTTGTTTGTTTGTTTGTTTTTTAATCCATACAGAGTAGAATGAACCAGAGAATCTTAAACTAAGGAATTCAACTATGACATCCTAAGATGTAAGTTTTCTGCCTTTACTCCGTCCATGAAAGCCATAGAGCTAGTTCATTCTCCATTTCCACTAATTTATCAACTATATGATGATAGACAAATTCATTAGTTTCCTGCAACATCAGTTTCCATATTTATAAAATAAGCAAACTTTTTCTGAAATAAGTTGCTGTAATGATTAGATGAGATTATCTAAAGCCAATTTAGCAGGATGGCTGCCACAAAGTAGGTAGTCAATAAATGTCATCTTTTATTTGGCTTTCAAGAAATACAGTTTTGATTCATTTTGATAAGTAGGCAATAGATCTTGGAAGTTATTCAGAAGACGTTGTTTCTAGCAATCTCATTTCTCATGTTAGCTTTCCTGTTTGGATCCCGCCCAGATTTCTTCTTTTTAAGGGAATCCAGGAAGAAAACAGTCTATCCCATCACAGGGTCATATAACAGTGGCACTCCACTTTCTGGGGACACCCTTCATGGTTTTCTCTTGCTGAGAACCATTTAGCTTCCTTTCTTTTGCATTGTCTTTTCCAATCCTAGGTTCAAAGGGTGAGAGTCTTGAGACAGGCATCTTGGATTGAATTCTGGAGTCAAATTTATACTGTAAGTGGTAGAGCTGGGATTTGAATGTGTATTTGACTGACTTCAGAATCCATTTTCTTTATTCAGGATGTCACATTGCCTTGCAGTTGGGATGAAGGTAGGGGGCAGGGAGAAATCTGAGGAGTAGGAAAGGTATGTCTGAGAAATTTATTTACTTATGTATGTGTTGGATCAAAAGTTTACTATATTTGGGGCTCCTGGCTGGCTCAGTTGTTAAACATCTGCCTTCGGCTCAGGTCATGATCCTGGAGTCCTGAGATCAACCCCCACATCGGACTCCCTGCTTGATGGGAAGCCTGCTTCTCCCTCTCTCATTTCCCCTGCTTGTGTTCCCTCTCAACCTATGTTTCTGTCAAAAAGTAAATAAAATCTTTTTAAAAAGTTTACTATGTTGTTTTATAATCTCAGAGATATTTTTCTTTAAGAGCCTGAGATCTACTGATACCTACCCTCAAGATACTTCCCCATGAAGGAAATTTTTAAAAGAATGTTGGAAGCTGGATAATATTTTTTCTTTGCTTGATAGTAAAGACTCTCTTTTCCAGGTGGAGAAAGGTGAAAGAACTTTGGCTTCTGGAAGCTGACCAGTCTTACATAATTTTTCTTAAAGTTATAGCTATTCTTAGGTGAATACTAATTCAAGACATAGCAACATTTTGCAAGGTGGTATGCCAAAATTACTCATAGATGCTCAGAAATAGTTAAAGAACTCCAGATTAGTCATTTTTCTCCAAAGCACCATCTTATTTATCTTCTTTTTAAAGGTGAAAATTTAACAAACCCAACTACTGTTGAAATGTGGAGATTTTCTTTCTTGCTGGGGTGATTATTCTTGAAAGAAAATGAGTCTTTTAAGAGTGAGACGATAAAAATGGTGAAATAAGGAAAAAAATCATCAGAAAAACTTATTGAAAAACCCTAAAAAGATCAGAGTCACTTTCTAGTCTGGCTACAGCGATGTTTTTATTATGAGTTTGACATCTGACCTTACTGTCCTCCTTAACCAAAGATGTTCAACTTTTTATTGTATTAATTTCAAATTTATATGTGCATAAAGAAGTAACCTACTTTCTCAGGAACATGTTCCATTATATATTATAAATAACACACTGAATCCATTATTTTCAACTTCAGTTCATTTTGAGTATCACACCAAAAGATGATCCCTTGGAACAACACAGAACTTTTTATTTTTCTTTTAATAAAACCACTCTTCTTTTTTTTTATCATACTTTCATTAAACATTTTATGAATGTACTAAAAAATATTGAAGCCAACATTAAAATGCTCTACTCTCATGGGAGAATTATGTGCCTTTCATTGTTTTCACTGTGCGAGGCATGGAACATTTTATTCAGACTGTGACATGTGGCCTCTGGGGGCCCCTGGAGGTCCAGTGTGGTCTCCAGTGAGAAAAATACCAAACAAGAATATGAAAATGAAAGACAAACTGATTGAAATATTATAATGGCTTCTTCTGTAAAATAATCCTTAAACGTTATTCATTTGTTTAATTTATCTGGCTAATATTTACCAAGGCCTTGCCACATGCCAGACACTTATAGATGTGAGAGAAGAGTGAGCAAATAAGTTACAAATCCCTGCCCACAAAGCTTACATCACAGAAAGAAATTAAGTAAAATACATAATTTATTTGAAGGTCATTTGGAATAGAGAACATGCAGAGAAGGGGATCAGAGTATTGGGTGGTGCTGGGATTGCCCTTTCAAATAGAACCTCCTATTCAAGGAATAATAGAAATAATGACAATGGGTACCATGGTCCACGCATCTCAGGTAGAAATCCTTCAGCCCGTGACTATTTAGTATAGTATTTGCAGCAAGTGTTTTAGAGATTCTCTTAATGGATTAAGATAATTTCCTTCTCTTCCCAATGTACTAAGTTTGTCATAAAGGGGAATTGATCTTTTCATCAGCCACTGCATTCTTTGATTAATCATGATTTTTCTCTTATTCTGTGAACAAAGTGAATTATTTTAAAAGGTCAAGATGAGACAACCTTATATTCATAGAATATCTCCACCTTAGTTTTGATTTAGCAGCTAATAATTTGAAGACATACACCTAAATTCTTGAGGGAAAGTGATTTTCTTTTTTTGTAATGCCCTAGTCAGGTTTTGTGTCAAAACAAACAAACAAACAAACAAACAAACAAACCACAAACCTCATAAAATGAGTTTCTAAGTTTACATTTTCTATTTTTGGAAGGGTTTATGTAAGATTTGTATTATTTCTGCTTTAAATGGTTGGCAAAATTCAACAGAGAAATCTGAGTGTAGTGTTCTCTTGCAAGTTTTCTAATTACAGAAACAAATTCTTTAGTAGATACAGAGCTATTCAGATTTATTAACTCTTCTTGGTCAGATCTGGTAACTTGTTTTTTTCAAGGAATGTGTGCATTGTATCTAAATTTTCAAATTTATTGGAATAATGTTGTTTATAATATCTTAACTTTTTAAGGCCCATAGGATTTGAACTTATAAGCCCCCTATTATTTATGTATTGGTAATTTATGACTTCTCTCTACTATTGATTCTCAGCTTATTTAAGGAACAATTCTAAAATTTTATTTTTGTCTTTTTACATTATATTTTATGTTTTTTCTCTATTGTGATATTTCTTTCCTGTACTATATCCTTTTTAAAACTTATTTGGCCCTAATTTGTTCTTCTTTTAGCAAGTTCTGAGATAAGTCATTAGAGGCCAGATTTCAGCTTCTTTTCTTTCCTAATATTTGTTAAGACTATCATTTTTCCTCAAAGCAGCCATAGCTGCATGCCCCAAGTTCTAACATACTGTAGTTTCATACAATTTGGATCGAATGGTTTTAATTTCAGTGTGATTCATTGTTCGATCTCTGTGTTTTTACAGCTGTATTGGGTACTTCACATATTTGTGGATTTTTTAACTTGTCTTTGGCTATTAATTTTAAATTTATTCCAATCTAGTCAGGGAATGTATTCTGTGTGACATCAATCTTTGAAATTTGTTAAGATTTGCTTTGTGGCCAAGTGTCTGTAATTTTGGTAAATGTTCTGTTTCTTCTGCAAAAATGTCTTTGAATGCAGAGTTCTATAGAGGTCAAGCATAGTAATCACATGGTTCATATCTAATACATTCGTGTGGTTTTTCTGTTTATTTGTTTGATTTCTACTACTGACTGTATTAGAAAAGTTTGTGTCAAAACTTTCACCTATGATTGTTGATTTTTCTCTGACTTTATATATATAAAAATATAAAATTTACTTACTTACTTACTTATTTATTTATTTATTTATCCATGACCCAGCAACCCTATCCCTCCCACTGCATCCCCCAGCAACCCTCAGTTTGTTTCCTGAGATTAAGAGTCTCTTATGGTTTGTCTCCCTCCCTGGTCTCATTTTGTTTCATTTTTTAACCTCCCTACCCTCCATAATCCCCTGCCTTGCCTCTCAAATTCCTCATATCAGAGAGATAGTATGATAATTGTCTTTCTCTGATTGACTTATTCCCCTCAGCATAATACTCTACAGTTCCATCCACAACCGTTGCAAATGGCAGGATTTCATTCTTCTTTGATGGCTGCTATGTATACCATCGTGTGTGTGTGTGTGTGTGTGTGTGTGTGTGTGCGCGCGTGCAGCACTTCTTATTTATCCATTTATGTGTTAATGGACATCTAATTTCTTTCCATAGTTTGGCTATTGTGGACAATGCTGCTATAAACATTCAGGTGCATGTGCCCCTTCAGATCACTGCATTTGTATCTTTAGGGTAAATACCCAGTAGTGCGATTGCTGGGTTGTAAGGTAGCTCTATTATCAAGTTTTTGAGGAGCCTCCACACTGTTTTCCAGAGTGGCTGCACCAGCTTGCATCCCCACCAACAGTGTAGGAGGGTTCCCCTTTCTCCATATCCTAACCAACATCTGTTGTTTCTTGACTTGCTAAATTTAGCTATTCTGACTGGTGTGAGGTGGTATCTCACTGAGGTTTTGATTTGTATTTCCCTGATGCTGAGGGATGTGAGTCTGTTGGCTATTTGGATGTCTTCTTTGCAGAAATGTCTGTTCATGTCTTCTGTTCATCTCTTAATTGGATTATTTGTTCTTTGGGTGTTGAGTTTGAGGAGTTCTTCGTAGATTTGGGATATTAGCCCTTTATCTGCTATGTCTCTGACTTTATTTCTGTCAACTTTTTCTCTATATATTTTGGGGATATTTTATTAGATGCATATACTATGTTTTTATTCAATTTATTATTAATAGAACATTTTAAAATTATTAAACAAATCCTGGTTTTATCTCTAGTGGTACTTCCAGCCTGTTTTCCAATAGTCACATAGATATCCCAGCTTTGTTTTGATTCATTTTGCATTGTGTATTTTCCCCATTATTTTATTTTCCTTACATTTATTTCCTTATATTTAAAGTACATCCCTTTAAGCAGCCTGTGTTTTTTTTTAATATTATTTGGTAATTTAAAAAAATTACAGTGTTCAGTATACTTACATTTTGTGTTATTATTATGCTTGGATTTAAATTTGTTCTCTAATTTTTCATCTACTTGTCCCTCTCTTTTCTTTCCTTTCTTTGCCTCTTTTAAAGCAACAGCTATTATTTTTATTATAACTTTTTCTTCTTTTTAATTTTTCTTTCAGTGGCTACTCTAAGACATCAGTGTAAATATCTTTGACATATTAAACTTCAATTTAAATTATTTTTGCTACTACCCAAGACATGTAAGGGTCTTAGAACATGCCAATACCCCTTTTCCTTCATTCTTTTGTGCTTTTGTTTTCATTTATTTTAATCTTGTGTGTGCATGTGTATATTAGCTCTATAAGACATTATTGGTATTCTTGTGTATAGTCAATATTCATTTGGATTTTCCCTGTATGTTTATTGTTTTTCCTTGTTCTTCATTTCTTCCAGCATTTCAGGGAATCCATCAGCAATTATTTCACTTTGGACTAAAGGAGGGCTTTCCTGTATTTCCTTCAGTGTGGGGATGAAATCTCTATTTTGGTCTGAGAGCATCTCATTTCTCTTTTCTCCTTTGAAGGACTACCATCAGACAAACAAATCAAAGTTGGCATTTTTTCCCCTTGTAATTTGAAAATATTATCCCATAAACTTCTGGTTTCATATGTTTCTGTTGAGACTTTAGCTACTATCTTAGTCCTCTCCCTTTTTTCTTGGAAAGCTACTGAAATACCTCAGTGTGGTTGTTTCTTCATCAGTTGTGTTTGTAGCATTTCCTCAACCTTACACTTGGTGTCTTTTCATCAATTTGAAAGTTCTCAGCCCTTATCTCTTTGAGTATTACTTATACCCTCTTCTCCTTCTTCTCCTAGGGTTCCAATTATATGTGAGCTCTACCTTTTACCATGTAGTATGTCTACTACACTCTTAAAAGTGTGTGTGTGTGTGTGTTTACCATTTCTCTCCCTGTTATTTAGCTTGAATATTTTATTCTGGCACAAACTTTAGTTTAGTAATATTTTCTTTAGTTTTATCTAATCTGCTCTTGAATCTGTCTAGTAATATATAATTTCATTTATATTTTTCTATTCTGTAGTTCCCATTTGATTCCTTTTTTATAGTTATCATTTCTCTTCTGAAATCTTCTTGTCTTTTTACTTTTTGAATTATATTAACCACATATATTTTAATATCCAAGTCTGATGATAATATCTGGATCTTGTATAGGTCTGTGTCTGGTTTTTTTTGCTTTTTATCTTGGATTTGGGGCATTATTCTTGTCTTTTAGATACTGGCTAATTTTTTTACTGAATCCTGTACACAGTGTATGGAAATTTGTAAAGTTTTATTTTCCTCCAAAAAGCATTTACTTTTTCTACTGGAAGGCAGTTAGTATTGGGCAGATTGTCTTAATTGTATCTTGGATAGAGTCAATTAGAGGTGGGCTTTATTCTATGCGAGTGATGGTAAATTTCTGAAGTATAGTTGTTTGTGGTTCCAGTTGAAAGTGTAGGTTATTTACTAATGCCTCTTCTTGATAGACTTGATCTCTAATTTCTTACCCCAAACCCCATTAAGACTTCCAGAAACTTTGTACAGTTTCTTGAAAACTGACAAATGCTGCATGGGCAAAGGGCATGAATGTTAAGATCCCAGCGTAAAGGGAAACTCCTAGGTAAACTTGTCTCTTAAAGCCTTTGCTAATTTGGTAAACTTTCTGACACCTTCAAACAAATGGTTTAAGACATTTTCTGCATTTTGTAATTGTCCTTGGCAGGGGTGTTGGCCTGCAATAAGCTTACGTGTCATTACTGGTAGAAATCTCTTACCACAGCATCTTGTTTTCTTCTGATGTGCAGTATTTTCTATTTCCTTCTCCGTTTTATTCCTTTTAATCATCTTTTTTTAAAAATCTTTTTTTTTAAAGATTTTTATTTATTTGACAGAGAGAAACACAGCGAGAGAGGGAACACAAGCAGGCGGAGTGAGAGAGGGAGAAGCAGGCTTCCCACCGAGCAGGGAGCCCGATGTGGGACTCGATCCCGGGTCTCCAGAATCATGACCTGAGCCGAAGGCAGTCCGCTTAACCAACTGAGCCGCCCAGGCACCCCACTTTTAATCATCTTTGACTTTATCTTCCTTACTTCAAATCTATTTTATTGAGATTCTCTTTTAGGGTGTTTTTATTCCTTTAGTCTTACTCTTCTAGTGAATTCACTTGCACAAATAAGTCTCAAATCTATTTCTCTAAGGCATGCTTTCTGTTTGATCACTCTATGTGTACCTACTTTTCTCTTAAAAGCAGTGTATTGATTAAGAGTAGGGGCACTGGAGTCATATTAGCTGGAGTCAAGTCTTGATTTCATAAATTACTATCTGTGTCTCTTTGGTCAAGTTATTCAGTCTCCTTAAATCTTAGCTTCTCCATAAAAATATGGAAATTATATTAATACGACTATTATGAGGATTAAAAAGGTCATATACATACATATATGTGTGTATATATATATACATTAAGCATTTATGTAGTGTTTATATTTATATATAAATATATATATTCATTTATATATATACAGTATATACATATATCTATATATAAGCATTTATATATGCTTAATGTATATAAAAATGTCTGTCATAAGCCTGACACAAGGTAAGTACTTAAAAATGTTAGCTATTATTATTCTAAATACCCCCTGAAAGGACATGCAGAGGTAGGTATTGGGTATTCAAAAATACAATATCTATCTTTAGTGTAATACCTCCCATTCCTATTGGAGATATTTCCATTAACATGTCTCCACAATTCTTAAGCTAAATATGTCAAAACTGAAATCTGCTTTCTTGACACAGAATCAATCATTCCTGATATTACCAGTGACACCTCTATATATTCAGCTCTCCAAAATACCAAACAGAATAATTTTACACTTCCCCCAACCCTCTGTTGTGTCTATCACCATCTCTAACCAGTTATTTTTCTCTAATGTTTCTGCTTCTTTCTTTTCTTTTTTCTTCCTACACTTTTATTCTACTGCTGGGTCTCTGTTACTCAGTGCATAGATAACCTTACCTAAGGTATTCTTAGCCATCCAGGCTTTTACCCTCTCTCTTGTAACATCCTGCATCTGAGTATGAGAATTATGTGATAACACAATCCCATCACTTACTCCCCTGATTAGCTGTGCAATATTTCTCTCTAATATCAACAATATTAAATCCCAACTCCTTAGGTTGGCATGTAAAATACTTAAAAGGCTATCCAGTTCTCTTCACTCCTATATTACCAAAATTAGTTCTCATAAATGAAAAACAAAAGTCTGAAGATAGTAATAAAAAGCAATCTGAACAATACATAGCACCTAAATTTTGGTCTTTAATTCTCTAATCACTGTTCTTCAATGGAAGGAATCATATCTTCCTGAAGAAGATTTGATTCCAAGGCTAAGGCAAGAAATATACAAATGAAGGTAGGATATAGTATGGTATGCCAGAAAACAAAGAAATTATTGAAATAAATGAACCTTGTCAAAAGAATACAGGGTCCAACCTGAGGGAGCTCCCAGTGGTCAAAGGTAGAACAATTCAAGCCACAAAATTAATAGTAATAATGTTGGATTTAACTCATGCAATAAATCAATATCTATAATCCATGCTTATATACATAAATAAATAAGTAAAGGAGAAGAGACAGCTCTTCTTTACAATAGTATTCCAATCAACAAATGTAGAAGAAAAGAGAGAACTGGGGAGCCATCATTAGGCAACCATCATTAGGCAAACACTGCACTAATAATAGATCCACCAATGGATACGAAAATTAGAGGGCAATTATTTGAGGAAAAATAAGATTTGCAAAGTCTCAAGGCATCTTCCCTACCTCCAAATACTTATCAACTAAAAAGGAAAAGATGATAATTTTACAGTGGGAAAACCTAGCAGACACCAGTAATAAGATATGTTGATATCTTGAATCTCGAGATATAGTGCACTGAGGACAGAAACATCATTGTTGTGATACTTTAGCCAAAAATGTATAACCTCATTCCAGTTATGGGAAAATACTTAACAAATGCAAATCGGGAGATAGTCTACAAAAACAATAGATCAGTAGTTTTCAAAAGTGTCAAAACCATGAAAAACCAGGAAAGACTAGAGAACCGTCATGGACAAGAACCAGCCTAAGGAGGAATGGTAGCTAAGTAGAATATGGGATCCTGGTTAGGGTCCTGGAGCAGAAAATGAACACTATTGGGAAAACTGGAATTTTAAATAAGATCTAAATTGTAGTTAGTAATATTATGCCAGTGTTTATTTCTTATTCTTGAACATCATTGTGTAAGATGTTAAAACAAAGAGAAGGAAGTTGAGGCTCACAAAAGGACATCTCTTACTGTTTTTGCAAATTGTTTGTAAGTTTGAAATTAGTTCAAAGGTTTAAAAAAAAAGAAATAAAAAGCTGATCTACCCCAGTCTTCCACATGACGCCTCCCTTCTTGCCTGTGTTGTTCTCTAGGAATCCGCTCATCTCCCGTGGTCCACCTTTCCAGAGCCAGCATCCACCTTTGTGAAGTTTCTTTAAACACAGAACATCACCTTTGGTGTCAGACCGACTTGGGCTGGGTGATGTTAGGTATATTGTCTTGGCTTTCGAGTCCTTGGTTTCCTCATCTCTATTTTTTAAATGGGAGAAAAATCAACACTTTGTTAAAACGTATTTGTGAAAATCACATAAAATACTGCTTGGGCAGTGCTAAGGCATAGAGGCTTGCACACAGTAGTATTCAGGAGCAGTTACGACTTGAGAGCACACGTAATCTCTTAAAGCCGGTCTCTGATTAATCAGTAAATCCTCTCTTACTCTGTGTTCCCTAAATATACACCAGTTTAATTCATACCATTTAAATTTGTATTTGATATTTAATAAGCTGCTCTTAAGTTCATATAATTTTCTCAATGAAGTTATAAAATCATTCGATGCAGAATCTTCTACTTCTTTTTATCGTGCCCCAACTGCCTCGTCTGGTATTCTGCACGTGACACAAGATGAACGTTCACTGGCTGGTGATGACAAGTTGGCAACACTGTGTTCTTTTAGTCTCCTAATGAACTGAAGCTCTCCTACACTGATAATATTTAATAAACTGAAAATACTGCAACTTTGCATGTTGGCAAAAATATTCAAATCTTGCACTAATTTCTACATTCTGAATGGAATTTTCCATGGTGCTGCTGTCACACTGCGGGGACATATCTGAGACGTAAGGATAGGCGCGCTTGGGGGGTTCAGCTGGTTAAGCGTCTCAGGTCATGATTTTGGCTTGGGTCATGATCTCAGGGTCATGGGATTGAGCCCCGGGTCGGGCTCCCCACCCAGTGGGAAGTCTGCTTTTTCTCCCTCTGCCCCCCAATAATTCACTCTCTCTCAGATAGATAAATCAATCTTTTAAAAAAGAAGTATATAAAACATAAGAATATGATGTCATATGAGTTTGGAATACTGGTGACAAAAAAATTCTCCATCAGAATTCATTTTGACATCTTCAGTCTAACTTCAGTTCTGCTCCGTTCACTAAAGAGTGAACAGTCATGATAACAAACAAAAAAATGCATAAATGATTCTTTTTTATTTTTTTAAACCAGGTACTATTGAAAAAAAGTCTATTCCTAGAAAGGTGTCAATTTCATTGTTTGGTTTGTGGGAGGAAGGTCTTCTAGCTAGGGAGGCATGTTGCCTACTTGAATTTGACAATGATCACTCTTAGAACTCTAGGGAATTCGGAAGATGGCTCAGCTGGCTAAGATCCAGACTGCCTGGCTATCAGGATGGGCTTTGCTTTAAGCTACATGGATTTCCATCTTGATTCCATGACTCACTAGCTAGCTTTTTAAAAACCATAGGGGTATATGTGGTCTTCTCTTTAATCTCTGCCTCAGTTTATCTCCAAAAAGGAAGATAATAGTAACTGCTTCATCAGGTCATTGCAAACATTAAATAAAATACTGTATATAAAATATAGAGTATCATGTACTTCGTAATTCCACAACAAATGTGAGGTTGTCCTACTGTAGCTAGGTCCCTCTCTCTCCTTCAAGGCCTAGAACCTCAGGGCGTGAAAAGAATCTTACAGTTTTAAAAATCAGCCTTGTTATTTTCATAGAGAAAGAAACTAAAGCACAGTTTTCAGTAGCAAAGCTATTGTTTATTGGAAATAACTGGCTCATGAGATGATAAATAAAATGTTTATAAAAATGCATCCACTGGAGTTTACAGGCAAGCAGCAGTCCTTACGAAAGGGAAATCCACACCCCAAAAAGCAGGCCTAACTAAAATGCACTCAACCTTTATTCCTTCCCCCTTTGACTAGTTTCATGACTGTGTCTGAATTGTAAAGTGTTTAAAGAAAAGCATTAGGTGTTCATTGAATTATTACTGGTTAATATACATTTCAGCCAGACAGATTATAAAATGTGGAAATAATTCAAATGCTCATTGACAGAAGAATAGATAGATGAAGTGTGGTGTATTATAATGTAGGTGCCAAAAGTTGAAGTATAGATACATACAACGAATGGATTGATTTTAGCAATGATTTTAGATAAAAAAAGTAAATCCCAGGATATTATATTATATTATATTATAGTTAAAGTGACTAAAATGAGAATATAATTTTTTAGGCAGGATAAAATGATATAAATGGAAAGTAAGCTTATGATAGACACAAAATCTAGGATATGGTTGTTTTCAGGGAGGGATAGAGAAGGATGAGGTAATAGCAATAAAGTATAATTAATTACTAATGTTCTAGTTTCCATGACGGGGAGGGTTTTTTGTAATTTAATATATTACCTAAACAAAGAAAAGAAGGTCTTGTGCAAATCAACAGTAACATTGTCATGAACAAAAATATTTTTTTAAAGATTTTATTTATTTGACAGAGAGGAACACAGCCAGAGAGGGAACACAAGCAGGGGGAGCGAGAGAGGGAGAAGCAGGCTTCCTGCCGAGCAGGGAGCCCGATGTGGGACTCGATCCCGGGTCTCCAGGATCATGACCTGAGCTGAAGGCAGTTGCTTAACCAACTGAACCACCCGAGGCGCCCCTGTCATGAACGAAAATATTTTAAGCACAATAGTATACATATATGTATATGTCTATATATATGCATATATATGCATACACTCATATGCATATACATACTCACAAACACACACATATACACACATATAGAGAGGAAAATGCATACATTATGCATTGTGTCTCATCATATTGGAAGTTAAGATGAACATATCACATGTTGCATTGTCCCAACAAGACTCTTGAAAACTTCCTTATTCACAGCAGATAACACCCAATAAAACAGCTATGTTTAAGGCAAATTTTGCTTCTATTTTTAGCGAAGAAGGAAGTGTAGTGATTGAGATCCATACTTGCACATGATGCTCCCCCTGCATTGGCATCCAAGGATTCAGTAGAAATCTAGATTCTTTTTTCCTTGGCTATATATTGATGTTAAATTACCCTATGGCTTGTCAGATAGCACGTGTTTGCTGGAAGAGACAATGCACTCACATCACCCATCCTCCCGTTTTATAGATAGGCACACTGAGGTAGAATATTCTGCCTCAGCCCATGAACTCAGCCCAAATATTGGAACAACTCTCTCTGCTTTTCTATTCTTAAGAACCTCTTTATTTCTTCCTCTTAGTTATATTTTCTCTCTGTCTCCAAAATGGTAGATAAATGGGTAGGACATTCCTTGGGTTGATCTAGAATGTCTATAAAGTCTAGAAAGAATGTATAGAATGTCTAGAAAGAAAAGAGGAAAATATCATGGAAACAAAGACAACGCCACCAACAACCAGCGCCTCTTGACTGCTTACCGTGTGCTAGGCAGAGTCCTGCTTTGTGTGCGTGGCGCATATTATGTCATTTTAATTCTTAGGACAAGGGTTAAAGAGCTAATGCTACCGATTATCTCATTGGAGCAGAAATCTCATCCTGCATCCTTCTTTGTTCACCACCCTATAAACATGGCAAGTAGCAAAGCCTAGGGTCCGTGAAGGAGCCATCTAGCATGTGGGGTGAGAAAGACTCCTGGGATGGAATGGTTGCAAAACTAGTTGGTTACAAAACACTTCTGTTGATTTAACTTCTAGGTGTGAAAGTTTACTTGGGCTGATTTTTGGCAGGCCTCTGAGGCCCTCGGGTTCTCGTTCGGCACTCTGCTCTGCTTCTCAGTCTCCTCTACAATGAGAGAGAATTTGTCAAACGTTACATCAGTCCATCTGCCCCAAAACAAGCAGGTTTGAAGGATTATGATTCTCTTTCTGCTGAGGCAGCACCTCCAGAGCGCCATTATTTGTGCTGGGGACTCAAGTATTAGGAATGAATGGAAGGGACCTTTATGGAACTTAATTGCTATTGCTTTCTAAAGCATACTATTTGCAATAACAAATGACCGTGTGACTATTCTTGCTGGATATATAGCCAGGCTATCAAAAGTGGGGTTTATTAGAAAGCTTATGTCATTATTCTAACTTCATTTCATATGACATAGTATATTTGGATCTTTATTTCTTCTTTGCTGGCACCCCTTGCCTAGAAGCGAACCAAGGGGCATACGAGAGGAAACCCGGCGGCCTGCGGGCTTTTGCCTGGTTCCATAGCCTATGCAGGGCCACAGTGGCATGAGATGTGAACAAAGATCTGAGGACCCCAGAACAAGTCCAACATCATCCTATGCTCAACTCCCAGTCCCACTGCACGCTTTTACAGATAAAGTCAGATTAAAATGTATGGGAAGTGTCAGGGCATCTGGGTGGTTCAGTTGGTTAAGCAACTGCCTTCGGCTCAGGTCATGATCCTGGAGACCCGGGATCTAGTCCCACATCGGGCTCCCTGCTCGGCAGGAAGCCTGCTTCTTCCTCTCTCACTCCCCCTGCTTGTGTTCCCTCTCTGACTGTGTTTCTCTCTGTCAAATAAATAAAATCTTTAAAAAAAATTAAAAAAAAAGTATGGGAAGTGTGAAGAGATCAAAAGGTCAAAAAATCGAGGATATGTTAGCGGAGATGGGCTGATGTTTTTGCTGGGATGTGGTTTGATGAGTGCCACCTACCAGCGATATGAGTTTGGGCAAGTTAATTTCCCTGAGCCTTCTCTTCCTCAGGGAAAACACTGTACCTTCTTCTTCCTTTAAGGATTACATGAAATTTTGTGTGTAAATTACTTTGCACAGTATATGGCATATATATCGTGCAGTTAATAATTGTTTGACATGATTATTACTATAAAAGAGAAGAATGACACATTCCTTACAAGACTTTTGTGAGGTATAATTGAGAATGTGTATTATGGGCATGGCATCATGCCAGCGTATTGTAAGGGCGAAGGATTGTTAGCTTTTCTCCCTCAGTGCTTATTATTAAAATAATATGGGAATCCTCAAAGAATGGGGCCAGAGGCTCTGATTTACCATTTTTAGGGTTTTATTATTTGTAAAACCATCTAAGATTTATAGACTGTTTTCCAACCTCTCATTCACTGGGCTTTTATAAGAAGCTCGTTGCTTCCTCTTTTGAAAATAGGCTTCATCATTCCCCACTTTTGTGTAAGAGGAGATTATAGCTCACATAGTTTAAATGACATGTACAAGTTATGCAGTAGGAGAGGAAGGATCTGAATTCAGGTGTGTAGGACCCCTAAGCCAGCATTCTTTCCATATTACTTCTCTAAAGATCATAGCTCATATTGAACTAACTAGATTGAATTACAAATTTCTGCCTAGCCATTACCTTAAATAATTCATTCAAGCTGTCTTCATGGTCGTATTGATGCAATGGGGTCCGTTAGCTGAGTCCTTCAGAGCAGGACCAGAGTTGAAAAGCAACTAGGAACCAAAAAGCCAGGAAAGTGAATTTCTTTGTGGGGCGGGGTGGGGGGAGATTGCAGTTTGTTTAAAGCAAAAGAACTTTCTGAGATGCAGCAGCACCAAATCTATCAGCTCCTTGCAGTGTCATCAATCACAGAAGCACAGGGAAAAAAGCAAGCTAGACCCAGTACCCATCCTTGTAAATTATTTTTCAGTAAGTCCTGCAGGCTTGGTTTTTTACCAGGAAACAATTACAGTTTAATACAGAGGACCACAGAATTCACATGGAACCGATTTCTATTTCTTTTTGTTCTGCTTACACAAAGGAAATGCAATTTTTTCAAAAACAGCAGAGAAATACACAAGTGCAGGACTAATATAGTGGCGCCTGTCGCTTACAATGGGGGGATCGTGTCATTTCTCATTGCCAGTCCTGACAGCGCCTCATATAAAGAGGCGTCTTAGCAAATTATGTTCTTGATATCACTTACTGAAATGTGATGGCTCCATTTTGAATAATAAAGTGACAATGCAAAGACCCGAAGCTAGATATTAAGAAAGTTTACCGTAGCTTAACTGATGGTTCATTATATTGCTCCTGCCGCCATCTTAATCTCATGTGTCTATAAGTGTGCAAAATTAAAAAGCCAGAGGTAATTTTGTGTTTTATCTGACTCCAGAAGAAGAGATTGTTAAATTATCATAGCTTTGATATTAAATAGCTTGAACCTGTACAGTGACCTTTGAATATGCAAGTGGAGTACTTTTTGCAAAAAAAATTCAGTCTGCTAATTATTAAAATGATAAATGAGAAAAAATGGAAGCAAACTGGAATTTACTTTGAAGCAATCCTCATTGAAGGTTTATGTGATAAGGATAAAGAAAATGTTTTATATTTATGTGCAGGTTCAGAAGAATGATTGTCTAGAGCTGTTCAAATCTGTGACTTTGCAGCTGTAATCAAAACCAGCAGGAGAGTTTCTGACTTATATCCCTGGCAGAGAACTCATGGAATACATAATACATACCCAGAAGAGTTAAGAGAATTTCAATAGTTTCTTAGGTAACAGTTTTCGTTCTCTTCTCTTAAGATGTTTGAAAAATGAAAGGCTGTAACCCCAAATCAAACAATAATTAAACATCTGACTCCGTTTTTAAATTAGCTTTTTAACACCAACGTGCTCATGAATCTAATGCTCCCAGAAATGAGAGATGAACACAACTTCTAAGAATGATGACGTCAGTGGGCACGTTTTCCCCAGCACTCTACCATTTAATCTTGAGCTGCCGCATCTCCGGTGTATAATTGTCAGGGCTGGTTCCAGCAGAGACAGTGTCCTAAGTATGTTGGGCTTGGACGAGCACCCATGGGGACTTGGATGTGGCATCCCACTTGTTTTCACTCTTGGGGAATTTGGCTTAGGTCTCCAGGCCAACTGTGATTCTGCCATAACATAATTGTGGAGCCCATTTCCTTTGCAGACAGACAGCTATGTGCACATAATTCTCCAGAAGGCGGTTCTCTTTAGACATTCATAGCAAGTGGAAAAGGAGGTACACTTCCCGACTTCCCATCCCTGATCACCTGAACTGGGTGATTGATGCTGAATGCCCTCCACTACTTTAGCTTCAGATTATCATAAAGATACAAAATGTGGGCTCTGGAATCCCTTAGTATCAGGTGCTCTTAAATAAGTTACTTCTCTGTGCCTCAGTTTTCTCATCGGTAATATAGTTTTCTTGGTTCTACTGATCACAAAGTATTGTTGGGGCGCCTGGGTGGCTCAGTTGGTTAAGCGACTGCCTTCGGCTCAGGTCATGATCTCGGAGACCCGGGATCAAGTCCCACATCGGGCTCCCTGCTCGGCGGGAAGCCTGCTTCTCCCTCTCTCACTCCCTTTGCTTGTGTTCCCTCTCTGGCTGTGTTTCTCTCTGTCAAATAAATAAAATCTTTAAAAAAAAAAAAAAAGTATTGTGTAGCAAGAACTCAAGTAGTAGAATCATCCTGGCTATTAAGAAGGGAATTCCTGACTCTTGGGTCCATCTCAGAAAAATGGAGGTGAATGCAGCCTACACTATAAAAGTGAAGTTTCTTCACAATGAAATGCATGAGAAAATGATAAAAATCCATAATGTTCATTGAGTGCTAGTAAATTCCAGGAATTCTGCAAAGTCATGCCAGGTGTCATATTGTTTTTAATCCCATTTTACAGATACAGAGAGTTGGTCAGTGAGAGAGGTTAATTGTCTGTTACCCAATCTTATGCTCTTCATTACTCTGCTAGATTGCATCCCTAGGAGGTAAGGATTGGGAGTTCCAGTGACTTCAGACCTAAGCCTACTCATGCCATTAATTATCTTTGTAGCTTCGTGACTTAGGATAAATGATTTCATCTTGGGGGAACTTTATTTTCTTTTTTGATAGAATTGCCTGATCTCTATGGCAACCTATGATTCTAGGAGATAATACGTCTGGGGAGGGGAGTAAGAGGTGAGGGAGAAGGGGGGAGAGAAAAGAGAGACAAGAGAGGAAGAGATGAGAGAGTTTGGTGCACAACTATAATTGAACACAATGACATCTTCGGAGTTTATAATGAAGTCAAAAGACTTTCAGATATTTCAGTACATTCATTTTGTACAATATGTCTATATATCATCACTGTCATTTTATAAATGAGGAAATTGCAATACAGAAAGTTTGTGACTTGCCAAGGTCACATATCTAAGACATAGAATCTAGCAATTTTACTGCCACTATGAAACAGCATTCTCGGGATTAGGCGGAAAAGTCAATATATAAAGCACTTCTGAAAACTTCCATTGCTTAATAATGCTGTATTGGTGTACTTCATGTTATACAGTCAAAGAGCTATATGAAAGATACAAATCAAATGTCTTTAAATCAAACCCTACTTGTCACTGGCAACTGTTTAATTTCAGTTTGATCTTCAAAGAGTGGTATCTCCTTTAGATTTTTCTCCTGTTTTATTTCTATACTTTGTCTCCAACCTTCATCCAGTCATTCAAAGCACAATGGAAGTTCGTATTTAAATGGACCCTGTAGTGAATCCACTAAAAATTCTGTGACTATATAGTCATAATGAAATTCATTCATTCTGCTATAACTCTATATGTCACAGTTTCTGTGTTTATTAGTGGGGGACAATGGTCTTCTCCTTGTCAAGGTTTTAAAATTTTAATAAGATACCTTATGACAAACTTTGGAGAAGAGTAAGTACATAGGAATCATCATCTCATTTGTAAATATAAATTTTTTTGCTCATTAAGGTTTCTGAAAGAAGACAATTTTGTAAACTCATGAATATTCTTATAATATCATACAGTCTGGATTTTGAAAACTGGTTTTGATGATTCCAGATATTGTGAAAGCAGACAAATTCCACCCTATAGGAAAATGTAGAACTATTCTTAAAAAAGAATGATACGATATATCTGTTAACAGTAATACAATGATAAAAACTCTGGTTTCTATTTTTATCAGAAACTTGGCTCTATTAATATTTATGCACCTTCATGTGAATGTATATATGTAGAGTTCCTCTTTTAAAAAAATCTCTATTGTAAAATAGAATCAGAGAACTTGTTCCTTTCTTCTTTCTTCCTCACTTTTAACTTTCCTCTTACAAGGGAATTATCCTTTGAGGAGTTTCATGATAGCAAACAAATTTGTTTCTCAAATGGAGCATTGGTTTCCGCAGTTGTGCTGGAGGCTTAGAGGGGCCAGAATGCCCATTTGCTTCACAGATTCCTGTAAAATTCAACTACTCCCAGTCATACATCTCTCTTATTACTGCTTAGCTCTATACATTTTGACAAAGAGAAAAATAGTCTCGAATTGTTAATACCAAAGAGCTTTAAGAGTTTTGTTTTGACTGAAGCATGTGGATATATTTATAAAGGCTGAACTCCCTTACATATTTTATGTTCCAATTATAATTTCACTTGCCAAATCATTAAGCATTTTAGAGGAGAGTATTCTTATTAAAAATAAAAATTCCTTCATGTACAGGGGAATATATATATATATATATATATATATATATATATATATATGCATCTATGTATTCCTATACACACATGTATGAGCACGCATATGTATTATAAGCATCTACAATGTTGAGTGAAAGATTTTTCTCCAAAATGACTCTGTTAAAACAATCACTTCTCACAGATCTCAGACAGCCACATGTGCTGGGTTTCTAATGTCTGGAGAGTACAGCATTGTGGTTTACTCATGATAACCAGAGATGGTGGAAAAGTTAACTATTTGGCAGTGGATCACATTTCTGTAATAATCCAATACACATTATACATTGATTCATTTCAGATTTGGCACAAAATTAAGCAGCAAATATAGACATTTCTTTCGTCTTCTGACACCAGGTTTGACCATGAACTTCACTCAGTACGTTTTCCTTCTTCGCAGCTAATCTTAGTGGAGAGTCAGGAGCCCATTTGCAAAATTTTCAACCTCAAAATATACAGGTTGGGAGTCTTGATTGAAATCCAAATATTTTGACATTTAAGTTCATTTGCCTTTGGCAAAAAAAAAAAAATCTTGTTTTCAAAAAGAAACAAGTCATAAGAGAACTTTATTAAAAAAGACTCAACCAGCTGTTTAAAGGGCTATTTTGATGATGTCAGTGCAAGTGAATAAAAAACACATGGATTTAAATTCCCTTAAATTATACAAGCCTTTAAAAATTAAAGGAGCTATGTTGGGCAAATGTGTTTTAGGTTTATTAACTTAGGAATCATTCTTCCATGGTTTCTAAACAGCCTTGTATTGGGGAAACACTATAATTATTTGTTAGACCTAAAGACACGTGAGAACATAGAACACAGTTCAGTAAGAACCAAGAGGCTTATTTTGTGAACCCAAGTAGGAATGTGTCCCTAACAGTCAGTGAAAAATCACCATCTCCCTCCCCACCCAAATAATACAGCAGTAACAGAGGTAGAACATGCAGTACACTTTCAATTTGCAGCTAAGAGTTTTCTGTGATGTTTTATATTCTGCTTAAATGTTTAATTTCCTATTGTGTAGACAGAGCCCTGGCAATCAGAGAGCTGTTGGATTGGTACCAATTGTTGAAAGAGATCTGCCAAGCTCAAGGTTTCTTCATGTATTCTGGAAATCATAGGCTCATTCTAAAGCTGAAGACTTTTCTATAGTAAAAGCATTTGGAACCCATAAGCATGCCCCTGGTCATTCCTCGTTCTTAATCTGGGAAGCGGGGGAGGAATCAGAGATTAAGTCTTCAACCGCTAGTTCCTTGGTCTGCTGGAAGCCGTTTCCATCATGACCTTGTGGTATGATTTCAGGACTTTGAGATAAAGTAACGCACAGGAATAATCAAATCACAGCTGTCCCAGTGACATCCCGTTACACTTTTTGGACAACGATAAAGCACTGCATTCTGCCTCCTTTGTCTTGGGAGATAGAGCAGTCCAGTCTTCTGGGCACAACGGCAAGACTAATTCAGAGTCTCTAAAGAAGGCCAGATATTTACATGTCTGATGGTGGGGAAGAAAGCTATTATCACAGGTGCTCTTTGTAAGGACTCCGTCTCAAGCTCACCGGTGTAGGTAAGTACTTAGCATAGCAGTATATGGTAGATGCTTAAAAATAATAGTTATTATTTGCACACATTATTTTGGCAGTGGATCACATTTCTGTAATAATCCAATACACATTATACATTGATTCATTTCAGATTTGGCACAAAATTAAGCAGCAAATATAGACATTTCTTTCAAATCTATAATTTGCAACTCTCCTCTGTCTTCTCTGTGATAAGCATTTTTATTGCTATGTTGCAGATGAGAAACACAAAATTCAGAGAGGAAACATGACTTGCTTGAGACCCTATAAACTGCTAAAATGTGACATAGCAAGGATAAAAGTCATGGCTGCTAATTCCAAAGTCCATGCCCTTCCAATTGAAAATACCCATCAGAATGACTAAAATTAAAAAGATGGACAGGGTATGCCTGGGTAGCGCAGTCTCTAAGTGTCTGACTCTTGATTTCCACTCAGATCACGATCTCAGTTGTGAGATTGAGCCCCACAACAAGCTCCGTGCTGGGCATGGAGCCTGCTTAAGATTCTCTCTCTCCCTATCCCTCAGCCCCTCCCACCTCTCCTTTTCTAAATAAATTAAATTAAGTTAAAAACTAAACTAAAATAAAGATGGACAACATGAGAATATAGAGCAAATAGGCTTTGCACACCCTGCCGATGGGAGTGTACAATTCTTTGAAGAATTGTTCAGATTTCAGTTAAAGCTGGATATCCTTACGCCTTATGTTTTCGCAATTCTACTGCTAGATATAACAACAGAAACATGCTCATAGTTTACCAAATGACATGTGCAAAGATGTTCATAGTAGCATCATTTAGGATTGCTGCAAACTGGGAACAATGGAAATGTTCATTAATACTAGAATGGATAGAATGTCAGAATCCAGTTTTAAAGAACTACATTCTTATAAAAAATTTAAAAATAAGAAAAATCATCCATCTTGTTAGATGGAGGGATAATGGTTACCTTGGCAACGGATAATGATTGGGATGGATTATGCTTCTAGTATAACTAGAAATGTTTTGTTTCTTGATATGTGTTAATTGTATGGGTACAATCACTTTGTAAAATTTATTGAGCTGTACTTATGAGTTCTGCCCTTTGCTATACAAAGTTTACTTACAAAATTTACTTTTCAGTACAAAGTTTACTCTCCCAAATGTAAGACATGACATCCTCCAGAAGAGGAAAATGAAATCTGGTCAACCATAGAGGAGAGGTGTCCTGCCATGGGTGCCAGGGCTCTGCTGATCTCCCAGCAACAGTTCCAGGATATATAAGCATGAGCTCTCTCAGATGAGCTCAGTGTTAGGATAACATCTGGGCAGAGATGTTTTAGATAACTGGTGTGTCACCCAGACAAGAAGGAGTAAAACATAGTCTTCTTCCTCCAACTGATGTGCATCACCCACGGAAGAATACAACTCCAGTCATCCAGGTGGGAAAAAGCTTTCCAAATACTGGGCCCACAGAAATTCTGGTCAGTTCAGTAAGTTTAAGTACATTCAGTAGACATGGATAAGCCGTGTAAAACGTGCCTACCCACCCAGCCTCCTTTGGTGGTCAAGGAAACATGGGCATCTAGTCATGACAATTTGAGTTGAGTGTTTACTTTCAAACCTCTTCATTCACCAACCTCTTCAATCACCAAGCCTAATAAAAACTTTTCCAGCAAGAGGAGGCAGCCTTCAGTGCATTTTGTTTCTAGACATTGCCTGATTTCTTTTCATCAGTGTTGAGCATGTGGCCATAACCTAATTTGCATGGTTTATGCGCACACCCACGTTTAATTTGGAATCACAAGACCCTAGGGTCCCTGATGCTGAATAACCTGGGACTTCCATCTGTAGCACAGCATATGTTAGTCTGATGTAGTAAAACTGGGCAAGAAATACAAATCTAATTATAAATGTATGATCAGAATGTTAGGTAAATTATACTTTTTGCAAGTAAGTTATTACCTTAGGACATAGTGGACTTCAGCATGGTTGGCCATCTTCCTATACTACCCTCTGCCCAGCCACAGTGGGATATTGCCAACTGGAAGTTAATTTAAAGAATTCTGGATCCCTTGACAAATATGTTCCTGCATCTACAAAGAGTATTTTATCTAGGGGTTCCTGGTGGCTCGATTGGTTAAGTGTCCAACTCTTGATTTTGGCTCAGGTCATGATGTGAGGGTCATGAGATTGAGTCCTATACTGGGCTCCATGCTTGGCATGGAGCCTACTTAAGATTCTCTCTCTCCCTCTCCCTTTGCCCCCCTCCCCATAAAGAATATTTATTTTATCTAAATCCTATGAAACATATACAGACAGATGAATAAAGGCAAAGTTTAAACACATTTAATATTCGATTGCATCTTATTATTATGAAGTGCTTTAAGGCAAGGTTTTTCAAACTGTAAATTAAAATTCAAAAGAAAGTTATGAAATTAATTTAGGGGGTCAAGTCTAGCACTTCCAATAATGAAAACAGAAAGGATTAGAAAATTTTAGAATGAATTGTACGTGATGATTGTCAGTATTGTTTACAGCAACATTATGATTGTTTCATTTTGTGTGCATGTATGTATTTGTATGTCAGGATGTATAATGTGTTTCTTACTCGGTGGCAGTTTTTAAAGTTTGAGAAAAACTGCTCAAAGGTGCATCATAAACAGATATAATATTATAATGACTAGAACCATATCAATCCAGTCATTTTATACCTCTTTCATTTAGCAAAACCCATTCCATTCCTGACAAGTGTTAGGTGCTGAAATGACAGCAGTGGATAAGGTGTACTCCTTCACGGAGTTCGCATTAAGAAAGGAGGTGAGTGCACAATTAATGTATTACGGCATTATAACGGTCACAGTGGGGCTAGGAAACAAGTTCAGGGGTGACAAGACTAAATATCAGAAGGATCTGAGAAAGTTTCAGGGTAGTGCCAGGAAATGTTTCTGGAAAGAAGTGATCTTTGAGCTCAGATCTAAGACAAGTCAGAGTGAAATAAGCTCAGTATCAGAAACTTTACATATTTTAACATAGCCTGTGATTTTCCTCAATTCCCCATTGGCACCTTTCGTTATTTCATGCTTCACTTGCACTCCAGAAGAGCCCTTGTTGATTCTGATAGTGTTGTCTGTTATTGATACGTTCTCAAAACTGCCTTTTCATGATCCTTCATTCTACATTCAGACCGACTAATTCCAGCACTAACGGTGCTTTCCACTGTTCATTGGTAGACTTCAGTCTATGAAATCATCATCTGTGGCACTTTTCAATGAGTATCTCGAAGGGGTAGAGATGCAAAGAAAGGCTTCTGAGCCCTTGGGTTGGTGCTGACCAGCTCTGCTGCCAGCTTGCTGCCTCTCTGAGGGTCTTCTCTCTTTTCAGGAAAAAGAGGGACCAGGTAATATTTGCTGGCCTCACAGGAAACTCTCCTCTGCCCACTCACGTGATTCTTTTTCCAATTTGGGTAATTGAATGAGAAGTCCCATAGTACTGATTTCTTCTTGGGGTGAACACTGCGTTTGTCTGTAGAAATACTCAGCTTGGGATGGTGTTGGGTGGAAGGCAAGCTGTCAATCTGGCACAAGTCACAAAAATACCTTCTGCAGAAGGTAAGACCTTACTAGAGAGCTGACTTTCCTTAGCTCTTAGAGGAAAATTTATATGGAATTATGATAGTAAGGACTGGGTCAGAGCTGAAACATTCTGCATAATAGAGAGCTGACATTCCCCGGGAGAGATCCAGGAAGTTGTGTGTGCATAGAAGAAAGACAAGAGAGGAAAACTCTTGGGTCTTCTCTCTTAGCTTTTGGCTCTTGTGGGTTTCCTTTGCTCCTGAGCTAGCTTTGTATTTAAAGAGATGTTTGTGTCTGATCCATTATTTCCAAGTGTTGGACCAGGTGATTTTTAAATTTTTTTCCATGATATCTACTTTGACGTAATGCCAGGAACAGAAGTTCTTGGTATATTTAAATTGTGAACAACAGCTACTCACTCTACTGTATATTCGAATTATATTTAGCAACAATATATTTTCCTTTCATCATCATCCTTTGCAACAGAGAAAATATTGTAATTTCTAGGATAAGTGTTAGAATCATAAATCTCAGCAGCACAAGTAATATTGTTTCTTTTCTAGAATATGTGAAAAATCTATTAAGGAGATTTTGTGATATCAGGAGATATCACACTAGTGAACTTGAGTCATCTAAAGCAGTGATCTCCACATTTTGACCAGAGATTACAAAAAGACCCTAAACTACAGTATTTCTCTACTCTTCTCCAGAGTAATTAGAAAATGAAAATGAAGACAATTCTGCTAAGAAAATGAACTTTTTATTTTTCTTACTCTCACCTATTGTGAAAATAATCAACATCGTTTCCTTCATTGAGTTTTCAACAAATTTCAGGCAGAAAGAACTCTGGAGAAAGCTTAAAAAAGGATTTTAAAATCATTTACTTTGGGGAATGTCGCACCTCTATTCCACTGCCCTTCCCCCCAAACACTTTAATGAAGGTTACATTGTTCACTGATACTTCTGCATGCGTGAATTCCTCCAGAGAAACTGAAAAATATATTGAATTTTGTGTCTCCATAGGTGTAAGGTGAAAACAGAGACATAGCCGTCAGAGGTTGAAAGAAAAGCTCTTTTGTTTACTACCAAAGCAAGAGAATGTGGTATTTTCTTTTATAGCAACTAAAGAGTTAGCTTGCCTTTTTGTGATGCTGAGAAGAAATAGTGATATAAATAGTGCAAGTTAGCTAGTGTGTGTCAGGGGGTTACCAAACTTTTTCTGTTCAGTGCCAAACAGTAAAATATTTTAGGCTTTGGGGGTTAGATGGTTCATGTTGACACTACCCAACTGTCATTGTGGCACAAAAACAATCTTAAACAATGAAAATCAGTGAGTGTGGTTTGTTCTAATAAAGCTTTATTTACAAAGAGTGATTTGTTCTAATAAAGCTTTATTTACAAAGACACAATGTGGGCCAGATTTGGCTTTCAGGCTATTGGTTTGCCAATCCTCGATCTGTATAAAAAGGCAAAACTTTAACAGAGAAAGGCTGAAATCTACTGGATGCTCACATCAATCTTGTGCTTTCCCAATAACTGTTTCTTTGCAAAGCAATTAATGTGATTTTTTTTTTTCCCAGTGGTTTGTAAATACTTTAGGGGCAATATATGTTTTCTTTAATCTCTTCAGCAAATAACTTCAGAGTGATTTTCAAAACCATTGTGCTTTTTTTTTCCTGACAGTTGTGCTGATGTTACTGTTTTTAAAATAATCAATGTTTTTCCCCAGAAGAAAAACTGTACATTTGATTGCCATGTGTTATTTAAAAGGAAATAAAATGCCTTATAACTAGAAACTAACACTCTGAAACAAATCTCATCAGGACACAGCCTGGTGATTTAGAAGGGTAAGGTGGCATTCACTAAATCCTATCCCAAAGAATCCAAAAGTATGTCCAAGACTTTTATCTTCATATAATATTTAAAAATTCATACTTGTTTTCCAGTTAGTATAGTCCTCACTTTATAGCTACAAAAGATAATTTTAAAAAGCCAGTTCATAGACTCATGGAGCTGGAAGAGGCCTTAGAGATCATTGGTCAACTCAGGAGCCCATGCTTGCATTAGACATCTCACCGTGCCCACACCTGCTTGCACACACCCACTTATGGGAGAATGGGAATCTCTGCCCCAGAGTAGTGCTTTTTTTTTTTTTCCTGGTTGGCTCTTGTCATTCAAGATGTTATTGTTACATATAGGCAACATTTGTCTCACTCTAGATTTTTTTCTGCCTGCTAAGGCAATAGTTCTCTTGACTAATTATTTCCCCGCAGGAATAATCCTTCATCTATTTGAAGATAGCTACTTGTCTTTAATGTTTACTCATTTCCCAAGGCCACATGCCACCAATTCTTCCCAAACTTCCCATCCAGGGTAGTTGAGGAGTCTCAAACTTACATGTTAACAGGGGTGGGAGACTGAATGTAAACAAACTGAGAGTTTGTTGATGGGATTGAGATGAACCAGAGAGAGAAAACCCCAGGGAAGAGTCAGATGCTACCTGGCATCCAACAGTTGTGTGGAAGTCTGGACCAGGGTTTTTGGGGAGATTTTGAAAAGAATCCAAGGATCAAGATTTTTATTTGAAATCTCCCAATTTTTAAATGTTGGCAACTAATTTTTTAAAAATGATTAAACACTCTGTAAGCCAAACAAAACGCATCTGTGGGCCAGATTTGGTTTGTGAAACACTAGTTTAAAACCTTAAGTTTAGAGTCACTTTACCATCCTGGTTGCCACACTTTGTACACATTTTTATTTAGTCAGCTGTAACTTGAGGAATGTTAACCATTGAAAAAACGGACAGAATTCCTTAATTGAAAGGTAAACAGAGAAACAGTAACTTCAACACAGAAGAGCATCAGAGATCAACTTTACTGCATAATCAAAATTTAGGTCATACGTAACATAAGGTTAAGTTTTAACTTTTTAACGATTGTGAACTCTAGAAGTAGAGACATGTGTTAACAGTTGATGTGATAGGTCGACAGGAAAACATATTGCTCTTGTCTAGAAGAGGTCTCCTAAAAATGGGAATAAAATACTGAAGGAATATAATATAAAACCATTACCAGACCATATGTTTGTGATATAAAGCGAGGCATTTTCTTGCCAGGATATCACATAACCATGGCACACTGCCGTCAGCCTCATTCTCCCCACCATGAAAGAGACAGAAGAGAGATTCTACAGACATTCTTGGGATAAATTGGGCTATAGTTTTATTACATAAGTATTTAATTTATAAAATATACTCCTGGAGTTCAGTGCCATTAACCAAGGTAAATAATTTTATCGCTGGGCTGAGAGGATATTGTTTTGTCATTGATAAATCTGCCCTTTCCATGACATGTTGGCTTGCTTATTTTAAAAGACTTTTCTGGAATATATTTTTGTTCCTGTGCTTTTTGCCCTTTGTTGTATGTTCTGATTTTCAAGCCAGTTTGCCCTTTCCCCCTTATTTCCTCAAGAATCTGTGAGGAGGAAAAAAAAATCTGTTAGGAGCTTAATTGAAAGGACGGAATGAACGCAAAGCTCCAGCTGGACAGCCCCTGGTGTTAAGGTCAGTCTACCACCACCTTATCTAATTGGTGACCTCTTCCTCAGGGAAAGGGTGGTCTTGGGTGATTCTGCAAGTCAGTTGGCACCATAAAAGTTTCTTTGTCCAAAGCTGGCAGCTCAGAGAGAGGGAGAAAAAGCAGAGCAACTTTGTGGAATATTGAATATACTGCAAATCCATTAATTTTAAAATTACCTCTCTTTCACTATTCAAACAAGCATCTCATAAAAAACAAATTCCTGGTAGTAGAGCTCTGAATACTTTAGGACATATTATTAAGTTAAAAATTCATATTTTTCTTCTAGTACATATTAAAAACATAGTTCAAATAAAATATTGAAGTCATATTGTAGAAACAAACTGATTTTAGAAGTCAGAGTATTTTGTTATTCTAGGAGCTAGTCTTTGTGACTATTAAAAATATGCCAAGGAAAATTTTCTCCTCAAGTAATAGAGATTAAGAGATTAGACCTTCATAGACTTAAATTATTTACTTCTCTAGCCAGACAGTACTTAAAGCAATACCATATATAGTTACAATATACAGATCACTTATTCGTTGAAACCTAGAATTAATAACACTGAATCTAATACTTAAAAGGAAAATTACTCATCTTGTTTATGTTAACACTCCTGAAGAAATTAAATTAATCAAGAAAAATAAATAATATCTAGACAACTTAAAAAGCCAGACAGTTGTCTTTATTTTCACTTTACTACTACAATAAACCTAGTTACCCCACAGAATTTATCTTTTCAAAGGGTATTTCTCAAATGCAGGTTATAAGATATAGTCCTTGAATATTTAGATTTTGCTTTCCAGGGGTGCCTGTCTGGTTCATTTGGTTAAGTGACTGCCTTCAGCTCAGGTCATGATCCTGGAGTCCCAGGACTGAGTCCCACATCGGGCTCCCTGTTCAACACGGAGTCTGCTTCTCCCTTTGACATTCTCACATCTCATGCTCTCTCATTCTTTCTCTCTCACATAAAAAATAAAATTAAAAAAAAATGCTTTCCTATGTATGTATTTAAATTAATCAACTATGAGATATAATAAGCTATTTCCTACCAACTTTGAAAGCTAAAGAAATTGTATTAATTGCATTATATAACTTCTATCACCCTGAAGGCCACCTTCCAATTTTGTTAATCTCAGACCCTGAATATTTCTCTTTTGCTGCTTATGAAACAGTTACTGTACTGAATGAACGTGTTTTGAAAATGTTGTAAAGTACAGGCCATTTTAATGTTTACATGGATTAGTAGAAACTTGTCCACATGCTTCTCTACATTGTGGGTGCATATTATTCTAAAGTGCTTGAGGTTGACTAAGCCATGGCATTTCCTGTTTCGTGTGTTATTGCCAAGACATAACTTATAAAACCTAGCAGAATTTCTGATCCAAATGACAAATGTCATTGAGAAAGACTTCCAAGTAGATGTCTCTAAAGTTTTATAGATTAAAAATCACATGTATAAATAGATACACAAATAATACAAGCATATATAAATATATGTAATATGCAGTTAATTAAAAACTTTTGCTCTGTGAAGGACTTTGTTATGAGAATGAGAAGACAAGATACAGACTGGGAGAAAATATTTGTAAATCACATGTGTGACAGAGGACATGTGTCTTGAATGTGCAAAGAACTCTCAAACACATCAATAAAAGAAAACAAACAAACAAAAACCCTCTCAAACAATCGAATTAGAAAATGTGTAGTTAGTATCCAGGGCACCCAGGTGGCTCAATTGTTAAGCATCTGCCTCAGGGGGGCGCCTGGGTGGCTCCTGGGTGGCTCAGTTGGTTAAGCGACTACCTTCAGCTCAGGTCATGATCCTGGAGACCTGGGATCGAGTCCCACATCGGGCTCCCTGCTCGGCGGGAAGCCTGCTTCTCCCTCTCTCACTCCCTCTGCTTGTGTTCCCTCTCTGGCTGGGTTTCTCTCTGTCAAATAAATAAAATCTTTATTAAAAAAAGGAAAATGGGTAAAAGAAATGAAAAGATATTTTACCGAACAAGATGTACAGATGGCATAGCAACTAAACCTAGAAAAAGATGTTCAACATCACTAGCTATTAGGGAAATGCAAGTGAATCCATAGTGGTTATCATTGTATATCTATTATAGTAGCTAAAATGAAGAACTATGAGAATACCAAATGCTGCCGAAAAGGCTGAGATACCGGATTTCTCGTACATTGTTGATGGGAATGTTAGATCCTACAACCACTTTGGAGAATACTTGGGCATTTTCTTGAAAAAAACCAAACCCATGCTTACCACACAAGCCAGCTGTTGCTCTTCTGGGCATTTCTGTCCGAGAAATTAAAACGTAGGTCCACGCAAAAATTTTATTTGTAACTGCTCCAAACAGGAAACAAAATGTCCTTCCAAGGGGAATGGTTAAACAAACTGTGGTATATCCACAACATGAAATAGGACTCAGCAACGAGAAGGGCTGGATTGTTGATACATGGAAGAACGGGGATGGACCGGGGCACTATGCCTCGTGAAAAAAGCCAGTTCCCAAAATGTCCTGTACCATGATTCTGTTTATACAACACTTTCAACACGACACAATTTTAGAGATGGATAACAGATTAGTGGCTGCTAGGGGTTAGGGATGATATGAGAATGGGTAGTGGATATGATTAGAAAGTGATCGCTTGAGGGAACTTCTTAAGGTGGTGTAGTAGCTCTGTGTCTTAATTGTCATGATGATTACATGAATGTATGGATGTGATAAGATGATACAGAATTTATACACATTTGTGTCAGTGTCAACACCTGGTTTTGATATTTTCTGTACCATAGTTGTGTAAAATGTATCCACTGGAGGAAATAGGGTGAAGGATGCCTGGCATCATTCAGTACTTTTGCAACTTTGTGTAAATCTAAAATCATTTTGATAAAAAATTATCTTTAAAAGTCTCCAAGGGTTATGTAGAATCCATAGGCTATGTATTAATTATTCTTAACAAGGTGAAAAACATTGCTTTGATGAGTTTGCACCCTGAATTACATGTTAAGAACCTGGGTTTTGGTGTCAAATAGGCTTCAATCCCACTCAGTCTTTTCATTTACTACCCATAGGTCATGGAAAATTACTTATTGTGTCAAATTTTCAATATCCTTTCCTGTTAAAATATAATCCAGGGAATAAGAATGATATACATCTTATAGCATTTTAGCACAGAATGAGATAACATATGTATTGTTCTTAACACAGTGTCTGACATCTAAATATACCCCAATAAACAAGAGTCGAAACTATTTTCTTTCTGTCAGACCTTCATAGAGCTCTGCACCAATTCTTAATTTTACTGCTGTATTTAAATTGATATATATTTATGACTTGACTCTACAGCTCTATGGGAAACTTCGTGAGCTCAAAGGACTGAGTTAGACTTTAGATGTCATTACCATCTAGTAAATTACTGTGTAAAGTTAAGCCATTAATACATACGATCAAATGCGTAATCTGCATTGTACTATCCAGTGGCACTTTTCAATGTTTCCCGAACTAATTTCTCAGCAGCAGTGGACACAGTTGACCACTTCCCTATTTAAGTCCTGCTGGGAACTGCATGCACTGTGTCCCCCGCAAAGTCCTATGTTGAAGCCCTAACTCCAACGTGGTGGTATTTGGAAATGGGACCTTTGTGAGGTAATTAGCTTTAGATGAGGTCATGAAGGTTGGGCCCGCATGCCTTTATAAGAAGAAATACCAGAGAGCTCTCTCTTCATTTCTCTGCACCATGGGAGGACACTGGGAGGAAGCAGCTATCTGCAAGCCAGGAATAGAGCTTGGGCATGAGAAACTGATCACGCTGGTGCCTTGATCTTAGACTTCCTAGTCTCCAGAACCGTGAAAAGTAAATTTTTGTTGTTTAAGCCGCCTAGTCTGTGGTTTTTGTAAAGGCACCAAGCAGGCTAATACAAATCCCTTTTGTCCTTTCTTGTGACACTGTTTTCTCTTTGCTTTCTCTTTTATCTCACTGGCAAATCCTACTTACTCTCCTTTGCTTCTCCACCAGCCTTTAAGTATTAGAACTCCTCTGTCCTCTCTTCCAAGATTTGTTTTTCTTTTAACTATGTGCTTCTTTCTTAAGTGATCTGATCAGTTGCCAAAGTTCCAGTTTTTCTCTCTCGCATAGTAATGTGCACATTCATATTTCCAATTCACACTTTGCTTCTGAGCTCCACACTCATTTGTCTAAATTTCCACTGGGATGCCTTACAGTCATCAATATGTCTAAAACTGAACTCTTCTTGCTGGAAAGAGAAGTTTTAATGAAGGATCCATTTGGAAAATGGTGAACAATATGCTTAGAAAGAGCGACAATGTTTGATACATTATTGTAGGCCTAGTAACAGCAGGAAACAAGGGAAGGAAGTAGTTATGAGAACCCAGGAGAGAGAGAGAGAGAGAGAGAGAGAGAGAGAGAGAGAGAGAGAGACAGACAGACAGACAGACACGGAGGGAAAGAACACACGAACTGCATGGAGAGGGGTGTCTGAGAGACAGTGGGACAAAGCCAACTCAAGAAAACTCTATAGGAAGAGATTTCTTTCCTTGGAAGGGTTCCCTGCATCATTTGCCTGTGCCCCTCTTCAACGTCATTACAGACGCTCTCCTCCTCAGGCAGCATAGCCCAGTTATGCCCGTCCAGTTGCATATGGTGCCATGCCTCCTTTTGCAATAGATTCTTACACTCCCCGCTCCAGGCTGGAACACTCCACTCAACCCCAGGAATCTTTCAATGGGTATATTGGTTTTTTATTGTTGTGTAACAAATGACCACAAAGTTAGCATCGAATCACATACATTTATTGTCTCACAGTTCCAGGGAGTCAAGATTCCAGGCGGGGTGCAGTTAGATCCTTTCCTCAGGGTCTTACCAGACTGCAGTCAAGGCGTCAGATGAGCTACACCTGCAGCATAGGGAAGACTCACGGAGAGGTGCGGTTCAGTTCCTGACGGAGACTGTTCGCTGCTGATTTCAGCTTCTCCTGGTCTGGTGCCAGGACACTCTACTCTCTGCCTACACAGTCACATGTTGCCTCTTCTTCTTTTCTGCATCTTCTCCTATTCTCTCCTGTGTCAGTCTCAAATCTTCTGCATTTTTCTTATAAGGACATTTGCTGTTGATCATGGTCCACTTAATAATCCAGAATAATATCCTTATCTCCAGATTTATATGGAAAGGTCTTTTTTCTAAATGAGGCAACACTCACAGGTTCTGGGGATTAGCAGGAAGTAACTTTTGGGACCCACCCTCCAACCTACTACAGGTCAAGTGCTTGGATGCAGGACCCAGTAGGCCCTCCCACTCCATGGTCCACAGCATCTTGCCCTTTACCTGTTCAAGGTCTATTGATGCCCACCAGAGCACACCTTCTCACAGGTAGGAAACCTGTCTTGTTCATAGCTGTGTTCCCGGCACCCAATGTGGAATAAACAATAAAAAGTAGTTTGTGTTTTCTCAAACAAACTGGATCATTGCTTTTTCTCCCACTTTGTTGGGTAGAAATAGCCTAAGTCATTGGTAATGAAAGTTCTTCCCACTAATTGTGAACTTGTCATCTCTCAAGCTGTCTCAGTAAAAAAGCATTCACATTCTGAATTTAAATGAAGATATTTCTCTTCTAGTGCATTGCTTTACTTTAGGAACCTCAGACTAGTCTCACTGTGTAAGGGAAGGGTTGACATATAGGAGGTGCAAGCTGGCTTCCTTACTGTACCGCCCATGGCACATAAATGTGGCCCAAGACACCATATGTACTTTAATAGCTCAGGTCCGTTAGGCTGATAAGATTCCTTTTACAGTAAGAATATTTAATCCTTTCAAGTCTGAACTCTGGCTTCCTACACGCTGTGCCTTCGACTCTGCTGAATGCAGAAGTGGTACTCAGCAAATAACAAATAACAGCTACAATGATGATTGTAATGCATACCGTAATATTGTTACTAGAAATATAATTATGTGAACAGACAATTTACAGAAGAGAAGGGACCTCAGAGGCCTTGTGTTGTCAATCTGGCCTCTCTCTTAATCAGGGATAATAATAATAAAAATATCCCCCCACTTCTGCAGTCAGCTTGTCAACATAGCAATATTTATAGAATGCTGTATATAACAATGGCATCTCATGCAGATGGGTTAAGATCGAGGAGCAGCTGCAGATGGCTGTTCATTAACTGAAAGAAGAAAATGAATCTGAACAAAGGCACTTATGGAACCCCTAATTTATTAGTGCTGTAATAGGAAAGAGGAGCTCTCTGGAATGGTAACTGAGTAAGACTGGCTACACAGATAATTGTGAAAACAAGACACAGATTCAGTATAACATACAGGGACATTTTATTGCCTGTAAGTTCTGTAGAATTACAAGGTCAACACATATCAGACTCAACATCTAATCCTTCATATTTATTAATTACATTCAACAAAGCACTTGCCATCAATCTATAGACTGAAGTTCAATTAATATTCTATTATAAAAACTTGCTGAGTTTGTCCAGAGAGATGCTAAGATTTCTTTCATTTCTCTGTTGTACTTAATATAGCATGTGTGTGCACACCCCCCACATAAACCCACATACACACACACACACATTCCCCCAAATAATCTGACTGTAGTCCTCAGAGTGACTTCCAAACACTCCAGGATTAAATTCGGTAAGGTATGTCAAACGCCCAACAAATCATCAGACATGAAGAAAGTGCTCCCCAGATTTTTTTTCCTTTGATGTCACAGCTGCTACATGACCAAGCGAATTGTTATCCACATGACGTCTCTGGTTTGTACTTCTCCGAAGGAGTCCACAAGCATCTAAGAACTTCACATTAGCCAGGATTCATGTCAATGATTTCCAAAGTGGAAGATGCAAAACAAAACAAAACAAAAATATTCATTAGTGGATGAATGGATAAACACATTATGCTCTTTCCATACAATGCAATAACAGGAACAGACTACTGATTTAAGCAACAGTCTACGGATACATCATGCAGCAACACCAAAGAATCTTAAAATCATGCCAAGTGAAGGAAGACAGACAAAAGAGTACATCCTGTGATCCTCCATATGAAACGTAGAAAGGACAAGTCTAGCCCATTGTGAAAACAGATTGGAAACAGAGCAGAAGTCGTCTAAGGCTGGAGGTGGGGAACTCCTCTGGGAAGAGGATGATGGAATGCTTCCTTCTCTACCTTGATTATGGTGGTGGCTCTATTTGTCAAAACCTGTTGAACAGTTCATTTAAATTGAGTTTACTTACAGCATGTAAATTGTACTCGGTATGTTGGTTTAAAACCTTCTTTGGAGGGGAATCCAAGATAGCTGTTGTGGAAGATCCTTAACTCACCTCCTACAGACAAACGGAATCTACAGATAAGAAAAGTTTCCTCTGAAAACCAGCTAAACAGCCCTTCCGTTAGGATACAAAGACCACATAAAGGTGGGACAGGAGAGGAAGAGATAAGGTCTTGCCAAAAACCGCACCCCCAGTGCAGTGACTCCCTGTTGAGAGGGATCTCACAGACCTGGGGCTTCTCCCTGGGGAGTGAGGAGTTCACGCCCTACAGCAGGCACCCCAATCCTTGGGAACCATACCAGAAAGACAAACCCCCAAAATCTGGCTTTGAAAAACAGTGGGGGCTTCAGTCGAGAAGACACAAAGGGTGGTAGAGAAGTGAGATACCATTCCTAAAAGGCTCACATGCAGACTCTCTGGGGACCAACACAAGAGCAGCATTTTGGGAAGTGCCTAGACTATTTGTGAAGGAGATCCAAAAGCTAATTTTAAAGCCCACGGGGAAAGAGCCTTCTGGGACTCTCTCCCAGAGGGAGGCGCTGCTGGGAGCCATTTTTGTACTCTCCTTCTACCCCACCAGCCGAGGCAGGCATACACACTCTTCAGTAGCCCTGCCCAAGCCAGCAGGCATGCCTTGCCATTGTGTCCTTCAGCTGCCTCACTAAAGCCCGCGGGCATGCACAGCTCCTATGATCTCTGGCTACCTTGTTAAGGCTTCATGGGCACACACAGGGGGCTGTCCTTGAGCACCTGGCTCTGGTGGCCATGGGGACGTGTATTCCTGAGCCCCGTAGGACTAACAGTCAGAGTCAGTTCTTGGCCCTGCCACCCCGGGGCCCTGCACAGAAGCAGAAGGCAATGTTCCTGCGATCTTCATATGAAAGGACCTAGAGCTTCAGCCTGAGAGGCAAGCTTCACATCTAGCACTCATCTAGAGACTATAGTACTGCTTTCAGGGGACATAGGCCAGGAGACACCATCCTTGCACCCTTTCCTGGTCTTGTTCCGGCTTGCCAGTACCTTCTAGAAAGGAACTTACACACTTTTCTGGAGCTTCGATTTTTGCAGCTGTTTTCCAGGGAACACCTCCAGATCACCTGGTCTGGAGGGCATCAAGGTCTACAACTAGAGTCCCACAGAACTATATATATTTGCAAACTTTAAAACCTGCTGCCAGAGGGTCTGGCTCCCAGTCACCCTGAAACTAGGGGCTAACTGAAATTCTTCCCTTTAGAACACTGTTAAATCTTGGTACACCCTCAGGAACTGGGACCTAGCAAGAATAAACCAGGCTGTTGAGATAATCACAAAGGATGAAGAAAACTAAGTTCAAGGACAGGGTTGAATGACAGGCGGTTCTGGGGGTACAAAAAATGAATAAAACTTCTGACAACAAAATAAATAAGTCCTGGGTATGTAATATACAACACATTAATAACTATAGGCAATAATATTCTGGTACATACTTGAAAGTTGCCAAGAGTAAATCTTAAAATTCTCATCACAAGAAAAAGAAAGTGTAGCTTTGTATGGCAATGGATGGTAACTAGACTTATTGTAGCAATCATTTTGTGATGTATAAAATATTGAAGCATTATATTGCACACCTGAAACTAATATAATGTTACATGTCAATTATACCTTAATGAATAAATAAATACTCCTTTGCCCAAATATATTTGAGAAATAATTCTCCTATCTTCTCCTCTCAGAAATTCATAATTAATCAATTAAAGATTCTTAATCCATGAGAGGCAATTTAATCATTAGAAGCTCAGAGAAGAAATCCTATTGTGTAGAACACTGATTAATTAACTGTTGATTTCCACATTCCCTGAAACTATGTTACTTCCAATCCCTCTCATCTTAAAAATTAAATCCTATCAACATCCTTGGATTATCAGTTGAGTAGCTGCTTCATCATGGGTAAATGACTTAAATTCTTCGCTCTGAAGTTTTCTCACCCAAAAGATGGGACATTAGTCCCTATCTCATAGGTGTAGTGAAGGTGAAATGAGCTAATGTTTGTTAGACACTTAAGAATAGTGTTTGGGACAGTGTGTTAGTTACTCTTGGAACTCATTTTGGAAAATGGAGGGCCTTCTTCCCATCATTCACTTAAGCAGAGAAATCAGGATAAATATTATTGTCTTTACATCCCCAAAAAGAGAAGGGTAGTGAGCAACACTTAATGAAGAAGCTGCTCAAATGGTCTGTATGTGAAGCAATGCACAATGATACTCTAGAGAGGAAATTAAACTTAAATTGATGCCCCAGCTCTGAGGTTTATTGACTCTGCAACCTGGGAAGTCATGTGATATCTCTAGACCTCAGCTTTCCTTTATCTTAATAGAGAGTGGCTGATAGAGAGAGAAAGCACAGTAGAGGTTGCGAGGGGCTGACAGAGTAGGGAGTGGAACTGTTTAATGGGTACATGGTCTATTTTGGGAGGTGATGAAAGTGATCAGGATCAGATAGTGATATTGGTCGTACAACAATGTGAATGTACTAAATACTGAATTCTACAACTTAAAGTAGCAAATTTTATTTTATGAGCTTTTTATCTCAATAAAATATATATGATTGTTGTATTAGATGATATTCAAGACCCCTCGGAGTTTGTTCTTTCATTCATTTATTCAGTAAATATCTATTACGCCTTCACTATATAAGAGACAATGTGTTCTATTCTGAGGACACAGTAATGAACAAAAAAAACCCATGGTCCCTAGCCTCATGAAAATCATATCTTTGGAGATTTTCTTCCTAATCATGACCCAGTTTTGGATATTATGCTTTGTTCTCTTCATGTCAGTGGGTAATTTGAGAGGCTAGAAAGCACACTAAGTGTTTGATGCCATGGCATGGGTTATTATTTGCTATTATAGGCAGAAAGAGTAAAGGGAAGCGATTCCTATATACTGAGTGTCAAATTGCAACCACTGTGGACTTGGCTGGTTTTATCTCATTTAGTCTTTACGAGTTTCACATAGAGTAGGTGTTATCATGCATGTTATACAGATAAACTAAGGCTTTATGGAAGTTAAGTAAATCTTGCTTAGATTACAGATTTTATAAGTAATGTAGCAAGGAGTTGAAATGCATAACCCCATGGATTTGATATAATACTACATTTGCTCTCATAATATAATTTTATAAACCTAACATGATTTACATAACATGTAAAGTACATGTGTCATTGAGGTATACAGTATTTCCTATAAAGTTTGGCCAGCAGAGTTAATAAGATGAAGAAAACTAATTAGAGGCCAAAGAGCCAGTGATCCCTAGAGAAATATCCTTTGTTGTATTTACGTATTCAAGATGATTGTTATTATTCAAAACCATCATTTAGGATGGGTTTTGTTGGTATTTGCTTCTAAGGAAGAACAGTTGTTATAAAATTTCTTGTGCTACTCCTAAAAGGCTCTATTGATATAAAAATCTCATGCTCATCATAATTTTTAACCAGATACTGGGCACATTATAAGAAAAAAATGACCCTAACAAGGCATGTTTCCACAATCATTTACAGTTTACTTGCACACATCAAGTAACTACGGAAATGCAACTGGCAAGAAAATTGAACACAGATTGGATTGTAAAAGATATTGAAGAAAAACAAACACAGACCATTTACTTTGGTGGGTAATTCATTGACACAAAGCTGTTGCCACATTTAAGTTGTATATCAACAGGGGTATTGAGTGGGTTGAAATATTTGCCTTAATTAGCATCTCAATTAATAGAAAAATTGGATTAATCTATCCCAATACAATCAGTTGTTTAGTAGCTGCAAAGGAAATTTTGCAGTCAAAGCATCGCCTGTTCTACTTTTCTAATTCTTACTTCTTTCTTCTATTTTATTTTGAATTATTTGGCTTCAGTTGCCATTACAATGTAAAAGAATAGTGGTAATAGAAAACACATTGTTTCTGACTTTAAACAAGTGCTTCCTATGTTATAGTACCACATAAGATGTCTCTTTAGGTTTATTGAGAGAAACCCAAGTTTGCTAAAAAATTTTCCCCAATGAGTGTAAACTTTTATCTAATACCTTTATCTAATTCTGAGGTTTCTCTTTTATGGTTAAAAATTGTGTATTGTGTTAATATACTTTCGGAGATCAAACCATCCTCACATTCCTGGAATAATGCTGGCCCTCACTTATCTCTCTAGTCTCGCTTCTTACCAATTACCTTAATGATCACAACCAATAGCCAGTTCTATTTGAGCCTCATTCTGTTCCTTGAATAAATTTACTTTCATACACTTACATATTTATTATCCCTGGCATGGTCTTCTAGTCTTCACTCTCTCCCAACATGCCAACTTGGTTAAATTATTGTCTATTACTTTTTTTTTAAAGATTTTACTTATTTATTTGACAGAGAGAAACACAGCCAGAGAGGGAACATAATCAGGGGGAGTGAGAGAGGTAGAAGCAGACTTCCTGCCAAGCAGGAAGCCCGATGTGGGGCTTGATCCCGGGTCTCTGGGATCATGACCTGAGCCAAAAGCAGTAGCTCAACTAACTGAGCCACCCAGGCGCCCCAAATTATTGTCTATTACTTTTAGCTTAAACAACACTTTTTTGGAGAAAGTCTATCTTGATACTTTCTGCTCTCCAGCTCTTTACCATAGTGTTACTTGTTTTTTGATAACACCTTATTAAGGGGTACTGATCTGTTTAATTGTCTTTCTTCCTAAATATATGGGACACTGCATGGGAGAAAATACTGGGCATTTTCTTTTAGTAAAAGTACCTCTATGCCTCACAGAGGACCTGGAACAATGTGAGAAATTAATAAATACTGAAAAAGAGAGAGAGAGAAAGAGAGAGAGAGAAAGAGAGAGAGAGAGAGAGAGAGAGAGAGAGAGAGAGAGAGAGAGGTGGTTGTGGAGCATGAGAAAATATCTTCAAGTTAAAATATCTGAGGTGACTCAAAGGATGAAAAAGCTTGTTTTCCTTTAATTAGCCTCAAAGTTTTTTAGTTTCATTCAAATTATGCTGTATATATAGTAAAGCATGAAAAGAAATTGTATTTCTTGAGGCTGTAGGCCACCATGAACAAGCTACATTGATGGAGAATGGAGAAAAGGCAGGTCCGTGTAGAAGATATATTTTTTAATGTTATCTCAAGTAAAAAAATTGCAAGACATTGATTCATGTTTAGAATTTGAAAAGTATCATTTTTAATAAACCTTTGCAGCTGTGATATACAAACACTTCTGCTTGGGTATTCAGATGTTGAAATGCCAGTGGCTCTGTGATTGTCACAGAAGGTCCTAAGCAACAATAGGACAAGGGGACAAAGTGATAGAAGAGAAAGGAACAGAACAATTAGTTCTAAACAACCTTTGTGAGAATAAAAGTCAAGGCGATTAAAAGTAAACAAAAGATTAAATGGAGATGAGTTTGATTCTTTTTTTTTTTTTTGAAGATTTTATTTATTTATTTGACAGAGAGAAACACAGCGAGAGAGGGAACACAAGCAGGGGGAGTGAGAGAGGGAGAAGCAGGCTTCCCGCCTAGCAGGGAGTCCGAGGTAGGGCTCGATCTCGGGTCTCCTGGATCATGACCTGAGCCGAAGGCAGTCTCCCAACCAACTGAGCCACCCAGGCGCCCCGATGAGTTTGATTCTTGACCTTTTGTAGATTAATTGAATTCTATTTCAAAAGCTGATATCATGTTCTCTTTAGACTTCCTTTCCTTCCATTCCATTCTCACTTTTCACCTCTTGGTTTATGCTTTCATGAGCTTATACCCCTATCCTTGCCGTCAATCTCTTGCTCTTCCCACCTATTCTTCTTTCTAGGAATACCACTGTCCCCATTTACTTCTCCACTTCATCCAGATACATCTATTTGTCTTGCCTGTGATGCCAGCTGGCTTGACGATCTGTCCATGACATAGCAGGACGGATATCAAATATTCTGGGTTGAACCATCCTATTGCTTCAACTTCAAACTCCTTTCTTGCCACAAAGAGGTGGGAGTGAGAGTTGCCACATTCTTGTGGTTCAGTCTTCTATCTGATCACATTGGTCCCACCTCCTTACATGGGTTTCTAAGTGCCATGCTAATCTCCCTGGATGTTCTGGTTCATCTCTGTTCCTCCTACTCTGGCCAGCTACCTAGTAACGAATATCCTGACCTGATGCCAAATTTCCCTGCCTGTTCATCACCTTGAACATGGAACTTAAATGTTCCCAGTCTTTTCATTCATCCCAGAAATTGTCTTGATTTTACTGCTTTTGTAAACACCTTAATTTCTTTCAGGAATCAGAAAGGTCACATGTGAATAAATAAGTAAACAGAAGTCAGTAAGGATATGGAATGGGACAGACTCTGTTTCTGTTGGATTCATGCCTATTCAGAGTTAAACTACTTGTTGCTGACTGTTACTCTCCTAACTGATTCTGCTTTGGACATTGACCCAGCCGCCTTTTCTTTTCTGCAGCTACCACCCATGGTCTGCAGCATCCATGCCCATTTGCCATCAAAAAAGACCTGCTTTGATAACTTTCTCTTCTCTCCACAGAAGAATCCACAAAATTCATCGCTTACCACAATGGCTCTCAAATTATGCTTCTCTCTCACTAGTGCCCAGGTGTTCCACTGAAAACTACAAAGAATGGAAATCTTTGTAGAAAAAATTAAATGAATGGATTGAATTTTCTCATTTTAATGTCTTCTGTTAGTCATAGTACACAGCAAAAGCATTAACACTCAATAGGCCAGTGAATAAATATTCACTGATTGGACTTTACCAATGTTTGTGGTTTGGAACTTATATGAAATTAAAAACATGTTCCCAAGGACTTAAGGGTTTGGGGGATTTTTATGGTTGTACTGTGGTCTCTTGATAATTTGGGAATATGATGAAATAATGACATACACATTAAACAGGTATCTGCTATGTATAGCTATACTACATATCTACTATATTATATCTATTATGTATGATTACTCTAAGTATTTTGTACTTATGGCCATGTATATATATAAAAGTAAAAATAAATATGTTCACACAAATGCACACGCACATACTCACACACACACACACACACACACACACACACACAGTTACCACTAATGGTGTGATTCCTGCTAGTGAACATCCAAAATGTTTTTCTTTATAAATGAAAGCAATAATATTCTCCATGTCTCCCTAATCCTTTTCCCTTTATCCCTTTTTGCTTTTTAGTTTTTGAAATATAAAAACTGTATGTTTTTGATTAAAATAAAAATTCTCTTTCTGTTAATAATCAGAATTAATTTCAGACAAAGTTAAGACTAGAGTTGCTTTGGAAATATGCCTAGGAGACCCCATGAGTGTCTGGTAACACTTAAACCTTCAGTAAGTATCCTATTATATATTTATCATATAACATATCTGTTTATATCAAGCTTTACAATAACTCACTCTCATGCATTAGGCAGACATATGGATTGTTTAATGACATTGGCATGCCTTCTGTCTCCAGAGCAGTTTCCTGCCATGGCATCCACACCGTATAAGGAAATTATAGATGCATTTTTTTGAGCAAGGAATGAATTTTGGAATGACAGCCTGGCTCTGCTCCATGATCTAAAAAAAAAAAAAATGAGTGATAAAGCTTGTTCAAAAACTGTGGTTAAAAAAATATTTCTAAAATACTGACTTACAAAGATTCCTGAACTTGCCTTACTTACTGGAAATTTAGTAGCACTGGTAACTTATTCTGGTAATCTAGGTGACACTCACTATCTTATTTGCTGCTTTTCCATACCAGTAATCTGGGGAGACATTTATAATAACTGTTTTCCTTAATCCTCAGTTGAAATGATAAAGGTGATTTTCAGAAATTTCTGGAGGAAAAAGGCATTCCAAGTAATCACTGATGGAGAGACTAAAGATATCTAAAAATAGAAGGACACTGGTTCCTACTTTCACAAAATGAATCTGATGTCAGCAGAGTCAGGAAATACAGCCTAACCAGAGTGAAAACACCCCACGGGGTCATATAACTCACTGGAGTCATTTTCAGGTTCTGCATGTAAATTGTATAAAACTCCCAACAATATAATCCTCAGGATATGGGGATGATTGGCAGGCTGCAAAGCTTTTTCTTTAGACTCAAACAGTTCTTTGATACAAACAATATTTTTCATTTCAAAGGTAATTGTTGGTAGCCAATAGGCACTGATAGTCCCATGTGGGTAGCACAATAAGTACATTGCCTTTCAAAAAACAGTATTGCTTTTCATGTGATAGAGACCATTTGTGCAATTGAAAACCCATTCAGAAAGCACACTGATAGACAGACCCTTTAAAATTCCAAGATGTAAATGTATTGAAGTGCACTATCAGACAGGTTCTCACACAAAAGCTCCTTGAAAATAATTTAATATATATATTCAACCATCACTGTATTTACTTTTTTGGCAATAATTTCTTTTCCCTTATTTTCCATTACACTTAACAGAAAACCTCAGCTGTTTCTCGGCTGAAACAAAGACAAGCCACATTTCCAAATTTCGGTTTTTATCATTGTCTCAATTACTGTTTCCCACTGTCCCATTTTCGTTTCTCACCAGAAATTTGTAAAACACACAGGACTCAGAGATAATAAATGATTTCATAGCCTATGCCTGGCCAAAAATGTCCAGGAAAGTAGATTTTTCAAGTTAATCTTGTAAATTGTCTCTTTTACCTCCTAGGGTGAGTTTACCTTACACCAAAAGCAAATCGTTTTTATCTTTTCATTTTATTTGTACTAATACTTTTCAGTCAGAGAACAGGCCAGTGAGAGAGATCTTCAGGCTGTTCAATATTTGTACTTATTGACAGAGCCGGAGAAAACATGTCGTAAGAGAATGTAACAAAGTGAATTATTCAACATAAAGCCAAGAATAAAAGATTCTGCATTACTATTCATCAAGAGATTAAGCATAATCCTATTAAGAAATCAAAGTACAGTTCTGAAAGATTTCCACATTCGAAATTCTGAGTGATCAGTTGTCTGAAAGAAAATCGATGGTCACATCCCATCAAGAACAACCTTTTATGAATCTCTACATAACTATTGATAGCATGCAATTAAAATAATAAAAGTTCAGTGACAATCTTGAGTCATTATTTAATCAATTCCTAGAAAATGAAAAATGAAAAGCTTATTTAGCTGGTCTTGCTACCTGGGAAGAATTAGGTCACAATATAAAATTGGGATGGGAATCAAGAGACACAGTTCATCTTTTCTCTGCATCAGGTCACTGTGGAACCGTCAACCGGTTGCTTAATCCCTCTGTTTCATTTTTACCTTGTGTGAAAATGAGAGTTCATTTAAATCACAAAAACAACAGAGATGCCAGAAGGACTGAAGACGTCATTTTCCTTCAAGCACCCACAGACGTTGTGAAACACAGACCCAGGCACTAAAATTAAAAACTTGTATTTTAAAATCAACGATTTTACTTAACAATGTACTAGAAAGGGTGGATACTCTATTACAAACGTAGACATTTCAAATGCTATTTTTTAAATGAATATCTTTAGGCTTTTTTAGTTTCCCCAAGTATGGCTTGTACTAATCTAGGGTCTCCTGGGCTGGTGTTTGCTGTACCAAAGTCATTATCATCAAATAGCTGAGATTCTTTGGCAAAACTCCAGAATGCTTGTTAATGACAGCACTGTAATAATGTCTTAGATGTGCATACCGATTTGCACTTTGCAGTCTAAACTACAGAATGCTCGCTTAGCAAACGATTCTGTTCTAAGGGTGATGGTACACTTACTAGGACTGTGATCCTTTTGAAGCAGGGAGTTGGTGGTGTGTCATCGAGAGATGCAATATTTGTGGGATGTTGCCACTTAAGCCAAGCGGTATGATTCACCAGTGTGACCTTCATCATTGGACATGGTAACACACATTTGGCTGTGGCGGGGAGTGAATACCAGTGCTCACAGGTCAAGATACGTAAAATGAGTCAAGGGACACTGGTGTTGTTGAGACAACAGGGAGGGCTAAAGGCTCTGTCCAGCTGGAGATACAGTTGATTATTGCCACATGTCAACTCAAGCTCTGCAAAATTAAAAAAAAAAAAATCTGCAGAAAAACATAAATTTGTAGACAGCTATGTAAAATATCCCAATTCTTAAAAATAGTAATCAAACTGTTTTTGAGAACTCTGAGAAACACCTCTGCTCTATGACATCATAATTGTACCCTTAGAAGTCTCACATTATCAAAAATTTCATTATAAAAAGTTGTTTCAACAGGAAAACAGAGATTAAATGTGTAAGAGTTTCAGACTCTTTGTAACATGTCTTCATGCTGTAGAAATTTCACTGTAATGGTGATTTTTACCATTATATACGTGTAGAGCTATAATGCGTGAACATCATGGAGTGTTGATTCAAGAGCACTCTTCTGTCACCACAAACACTGCCACTGGTAAGACACTTCTTATATTTCTGTCACTAGCTTCATCACTGTTAAGATAAACACGCCATGAAATCACTCAAAGAAATGGGTTATAAAAACATCTGCATTTGTTACTTCTGATTTCCATCTTCATATTAAAACCTAAAATATACATACTATACTATTCACCAAAAAGAGTGGTCCTTTTGTGTTTATCTCACTCTGAGATACCGATTTCTGCGGATGGCAAGGGTAAAAAAGTACTTCTAAGCTTGCCAATTACAGTATCTCAGGTCCTTCCAGTTTAAACTCTTTTCTTTTGGTTTAAATAGTCTCATATCAGAAATGATTAAGGCGACTCAAAATTCAACTCCAATCTAGTTTGCTTCCTTCCTCTCACTCCCCAAGGCAGCTTCTGGCTTCAAGAGTTACTTTTCTATCCTGACAGTGGAGTAGTTGGGGTCTAAGGTCCTCATTCTTTTATGGCTCTCCATTGACCACCTGCCGTGGTCTGTTGCCCAGTAATGAAGGACTCACTCACTGAAATTCATAGTCTGTTCCTTTGGCATGTATAAGCTTATTGAATGTTCCACTGGGAAGTTAGCATCACTCCCCACTGACAAGGCCCTATATTTATCTCTATTATTATTATTATTATTATTTTATATTATTGTTATTAATCTTGTGGTAAAATGCACATACCATAATATTTACCATTTTAACAAAAATGTACAATCAAGTGGCATTAAGTACATTTATAATGTTGTGCAACCATCACCATTCTCTAGCTCTGGAAGTTTTTCATCACCCCAAATGGAAACCATAGACTCAAAACCATTGCCTCTCCCCCACACCTTCTCACTACAACCCATGTATTTTTGGTCTCTATGAATAGAGAATAGACAGAATTTGTTTGTTCTGGATATTTAAGATAATATAACCATACAACATGTAGTCTTTAGTGTCTGGCTTATTTCACTCAGCATAATGTTCTCAAAATTTATCTATAAAGTTGTTGGGGCACCTGGTTGGTTCAGTTGGTTAAGCGACTGCCTTCAGCTCAGGTCTTGATCCTGGAGACCCTGGATGGAGCCCCACATCGGGCTTTCTGCTCGGCGGGAAGCCTGCTTCTCCCTCTCTCAGTCCCTCTGCTTGTGTTCCCTCTCTAGCTGTATTTCTCTCTGTTAAATAAAGAAATAAAATCTTTTAAAAAATTTATCTATAAAGTTGCATGCACTAGTACTTTATTCCCTTTTATGGCTGTATAATATTCCATTTTATGGATAGATCACTTCTTGTTCATCCATTTCTCTCAATGGAAATTTGGGTTGTTTTTAGCTTTTGGCTATTGTGAATAGAGCTGCAATAAATGATCATGTACATGCAAGTAAACTTGCTTTTAACTCTTTTTGGTCTACACCAGACAATGGAGCTACTAGGTCATGTGGCAATTGTGTTTACCTTCTTCCAATCTTGCTGACCATGTCTTGCTCGGCCATGTCTTCCCCTCACCCCTAGTTTCTATTCTGGAGACACTTTGCCTATTATCACAGGAGCTCCTGGCAGGCCTGAAAACTTTCAACTCAGCCTTCTGGATGGGGAAAAGCACTCAGATGTCTGAGTTTCATGGGCCACATATGCATAAATGAAATAGGCAGGTCACTCTGGCGCTCATCCTTTCTTCTATGCCATTTTGCCACTCTTGAGCCTTGTTGGAATTGCTAGAAAAATAAAAATCTACTTGAAAATTTCTTCCTCCTTCTCTCTGAGAATTTTAATAAGTAATTTTTTGTCTTATTACTCTTCTCCATCAGTTGTACACACACACACCCCCCTAACCTGCGTGGATGTTTCTACTCTTTCCACCTGGTAGGTTGTTTCAGTTCTGAAGAGGACAAGACATTCCCCTCAGACTTGTTATTCTTTCTTTCCAATCTCCTTCTCTCCTCATGTAACTGGAAGCACTTCTGCATCTCGACTAGTGGGGACTTTCAGTGCATCACATCTTATTCCTTCCTGGAGCTATAATGGCAGAAGAGCAGCAGGCAATATAATTAAAGACATGAAAATATGTCAGTTTAGTATTCTTTTTTTTATATTTTATTTATTTATCTGACAGAGAGAAACACAGCTAGAGAGGGAACACAAGCAGGGGGAGTGAGAGAGGGAGAAGCAGGCTTCCCGCCAAGCTGGGAGCCTGATGTGGGCTTGATCTTGGGTCTCTGGGACCATGACCTGAACTGAAGACAGATGCTTAAGGACTGAGCCACCCAGGCACCCCTACTATTCTTAATATTGTTGTGCAGCCATCACCTAAAGCAGTCTGTGTAATGCAAATCATGTTCCTTAATTTATTATTTTTTTTACATTCACCTTTGCTTTTAGAATTCATGGACTATAAGAAAAACTGTATGCATATTTAGACATTTCTGGAAAATGAAGATCTTTGAGAAAATTGTCACTGGGCCCACTAGCCCCATACTTACATCCTCCAGGTTATTTGTTCTTCCCAGGGCTTCATTCTTGATGACTCCTTTGGTGTGTTCTCAGGAACTTCTACTACCATCCATTTGACTCTGTTGAAGACTCAGCCCCCAAAGCCGTGCTTGAGCTCCTGTCTTATCCAAGGTTTGCAGCCACAAGCTAGTCCTGCAGTAACTCTCTAATTTGGCCTGGATCCCCAAACCCATGTATTACTTTGAAAGGTCAATAAAATGCCACCAAAAAAGGGTGTGCGTGTCAAGGGAGGAGGATGTTTCAAGAGGAAGAAACTATTAGCAATATTAAAAGTTAAAGAGTTCAGGTAAGATGAGGAAAGAAAAGTGTCTCAGTGACTTAATGAAGAAAATCTCATCAGAAGAGCAGGTAAACAGCTGATGCTTCCAAAATGTTTCTTTGTCCTCCACTTCTTCGTTGCACTCATTCCAGATGTAATTCATTTTGTAAAGAGTGGTCTGGTGTCAGTTTTCCTCCAGGATGTTAAGCTCCATGAGTACAGAGACTCACTGAACATAATTCTGGGCATAGAGAAAATGCTGGATATGTGATTATAGAATGAATGCAAATTCAGGAAAAGTTTAAAGGCAACAGATTTTTAGGTATTGAGGTACCAGTGCAGATTCCAGTAGGTGTGGGTTCTTGTTCTAGCTCCTTCATCAGCAAGCATATCATCGAATTTTTCTGATTCTCAGTTCTCTCTTCTAATAAGGGAATTCGATTTGCTGAGGATCTTTCTATGATTGGTGCCTTTTTACCAAATTCAGCCTTATTTTTCATTTATGAAATGAAAAGTTTTAACTTTATCTTCTTTATAGCTATAGAATGTGTTCACAGCTCCGGGTGATTTATTGTCTGAAATTTAGCTTGACAGAGTGAAGATATTGAGTAGCTATTGCATTTGCTTTAACTTTTTGTCTCATTATAAGGTTTTAAGTATTCTAACTTGCTTCATTTTACTCTCAATTTTAGGTCCACTTCAGTCTTATTGATTTATTTTTTTTTGGTTTATGTTCTCTTTTTTCCCCTTTATGGTAGGAGAAGAAACAAAAAAGGAAAACAGAGGAGGCCAAATGCTTTGATCAGCGGTGTGATTCATGATGATTTTTTTCCAATAGGGAAGATTTTCCTCCAAGAACCACACTACCATTTTTTCATTTTCAAACAGGATTCATATTTATATCTTATTAAGAACTCATTTGCACTAACTGGCTCTTTGTTGAACCTCTGTATGGATTTGCCTGTGTGTGTGTGTGTGTGTGTGTGTGTGTGTGTGTGTGTGTGTGTGTTTGTGTGTACCTGGGTTTATGCTGCAGCTTCCATAAAGGATGAGCCCATTTTTTCACTTTGAGAGTATAAATAACATCAAAATTAAGCACAAGAAATAACATTTTAAAAAGCAGAATCATGATCCAGATATACAATATCATTTCCGAGATAAATGTTTTGTAATGCTTAAGCATGGAGATTGATTTCATTTGATAGTATCAGAGAATTGTGTACTGTCATCCCCATGGTTTCTTAGCCACTAGAGGAAACTAATATCCAATAGGAACCAGATTCAAGAAGCTTAAAAGCAGGATAATTTGAATATGCAATCCAGTTTTCTACAGTATAGGACAGAGATGAAATCAGGCTCTGAGAGGACTCAAATGGAAGATTCCAATTCCCATTAGAAAATCAGGCAATTAGGAAAAAAGTGCTTTTAAGGAAAAAAGAAACCTTGAGCTGCTGTTAAATTAATTATGTGAATTAAATCAAAGAAGTTTGAGTTAAAATTATTTTTACAGCTTCAGTCTTCTTTCCTTGGGTAGAAGCACTCGAAGGTTGTACATGGGAGATGTGGAATAGAAGATAGACAGGGGTTTGCGAGGGAAGATGTGTCCTTTTCTCCTTGTGGTCCCATAACTTAATTCTTTTCAGTTTTTCTGCAGGGGAGCATTATTTTCCATTGTAAAAGTAATCTAAGTTCTTGCCAATAAAAAGCCCCTATTTATAGTCTATTGAATCAAGACTGATATATGGTAAGTAATTTACAGAAAGATGCATTGAGGCCAATACCCAAAAGGCATGCTATCATTTCATGCAAAAGTGACTCTCAGAAATGTATCCTTTCATTGGTCTACTCCTGTCTTCCTATAACTGGGACCTAAAGTTGTTGGGCTTAGAGGTGGGAGGTTACTATCAAAGCTGTGTTTCTAAGTATAGGGAGTTACTTTTCTATTAAGAGGACATGCCAACATTTAAGCTTTTTCTTTGGAATTTTTGTCTGCATCAAAGAATTGAAGATACAACTTATATTGAAATAAAACTGCTACCAGAGGGAATTCTTCCCCCTCAGATTTTTATTCATGAAATATTAAGAATTCCTCTATTTTTCTAAAATACAGTGATGGATGCATTTTGGCAAAGTGAAAATTGAATGTAAAATGCTATGATGAATTATAAATACAGATATATTTCATTCTCTCATCTCAATACTTTGCATTAAATATGAGTGTTGTATTTCTTTCAAGTGACTGAGTTAATTTTATTTGAGAAAAAAATAATAAAATGATCATTTCAGAAAGGCCTTTTGGAAAAGTTTACACTCATTTCCTTTCTGTTTTTATATACATATATAACCTACTCTTGAAGAGCCAAGTAAATGCTTTACACATCTCATGAACTCCATCAAGTGGAAAAGAACTTAAAGCAAATATTGACATAAAGTTCTGCTTACCATATTAACTGGTGAGGAGAAATTTAAATTAGCTTCTTGAAAGATGGATCAACAAAACCCAATTGTAAGTGAAGTCTGCAATGATCTTTGGGGAAGCTTGAACTCTAGAGTTGACCCTGGAAATTTTAATGAAACTGGAATGGAAAATGAGGTGAGAAGTAGTTTACAAATCATCCATGGTTATGTGAAAGGTGTGTGTGTGTGTGTGTGTGTGTGTGTGTGTATGGGTGTGTGTGTGTGTGTACAGATGAAAGGAATATAGGAGGAAATGCAGAAATCAGAACGTCTATCACTTATAACTTAGTTTCAATAAATCCATGTAGTAAAGTAAAATAATAAAATAAAGTAATCAACAAAATAAAAGATAACACAAATGTAACAAAACTGCAAACATGGTATCTCCCTGTTTCATGTTTCAATACAAGATACTCAGAAGAGTCAGAGAGCTAGTTTTGCTTTCCATAGCCACTATATGTAAATGTGTAGATTTTCCCCATACGAAAGTGTTTGAGGATCCTATAAAGAGTTCATAATGGTGCTTATCCTAGTAAAAGATTTCACACTTTCCTACAGAGAACAGAGTAGCTCATTGCCTTTTACTCTTCAACCTGTTATATCATGCAAGTCTCTTCATATTTACAAGCACAGAAGATAAATGATTGAAAGAACATTAAAAACAAATCACTGGGTCAAATCATGATGTGTTTAAATCTTTTCTTAACCAGTCATATTCCTGGAGGGTTTTAAGAAATAAATTCAAGATTAAATAAAATTAAAAAGTGAAAGGGGGCAAACAATAACTAACACTAAAATAAACTTAAGCTAAGATTTAGATTAGTACTAAAAACTCATACTACAGGGAAAGGACCACAAATTTGGCTCTGAATTTCTTTTCCTTTCTTTTTTCTTACACTTTCTTCTTTTCTCCTTTCTTTTCTTTTCTTTTCTTTTCTTTTCTTTTCTTTTCTTTTCTTTTCTTCTTTTCTTTTCTTTTCTTTTCTTTTCTTTTCTTTTCTTTTCTTTTCTTTTCAAGAGGAAGAGAGTGAGCGTCAGAGGGAGTGGGTGGGGAAGGGGCAGAGGGAAAGAAAGAATCTTAAGTAGGCTCTACACCCTGTGTGTCAATCTCATGACCCTGAAATCATACATGGCCTGAGCCAAAATCAAGAATTGGTTCTTTCAAAGAACCAGCTTCTAGTTTCGTTGATGTGTTCTACTGTGTCTCTAGTTTCTAATTCATTCATCTCTGCTCTAATCATTATTTCCTGTCTTGTGTGAGGTGTTGGTTTAATTTTGTGTTGATTTTCCAGTTCTTTAAGGTGTGATGAGTGTTGATGTATTTGGGATTTTTCAATTTTTTTGAGTGAGGCTTAGATGGCTATGAATTTCCCCCTTAGGACTGCCTTTGCTGTATCCCATAGGTTTTGGATCGATGTATCTTCATTCTCATTGGTTTCCATAAAGGGTTTCAGTTCTTCTTTGATTTCTTGGTTGATCCACATATTCTTGAGCAGGATCATCTTTAGCTTCCAAGTGTTTGATTTTCTTCTGAACTTTTTATTGTGACTGAGTTCCAGTTTCATGGCATTGTGGTCAGAGAATATGCAGGGAATAATCTTAATCTTCTGGTATCAGTTGAGCCCTGATATGTGACCTAGTATGTGACCTATTCTGGAGAAAGTTCCATGTGCACTCGAGAAGAATGAGTATTCTGCTGTTTTAGGGTGGAATGTTCTGAATATATCTATGAGATCCATCTGGTCCAATGTGTCATTCAAGGCTCTTGATTATTTGTTGATTTTCTGTTCAGATGATGTGTCCATTGCTGAGAGTGGTGTGTTAAGATCTCTACAACTAATGTATTTGTATCAATATGATTCCTTATTTTGCTTAACAGCTGGCTTATGTAGTTGGCTTCTCCCATGTTGGGGGCATAAATATTTACAATTGTTAGATCTTCTTGATGTATAGACACTTTAAGAATGATGTAGTGTCCTTCTGTGTCTCTGATTACAGTCTTTAGACTAAACCAATTTGTCTGATATGAGAATTGCTACCCTGGCTTTCTTTTGGGGTCCATTGGCATGAAATATGGTCTTCCATCCCCTCACTTTCAATCTGGAAGTGTCTTTAGATTCAAGATGAGTCCCTTGTAAACAGCATATGGATGGGTCCTGTCGTTTTATCCAGGATCCAACAATACATTAAAAAGATTAACCACCATGACCAGGTGGGTTTTATCCCAGGGATGCAAGGGTGGTTCAGCACTCGCAAAACAATCAACGTGAAAGAACAAATCAATAAGAGAAGAGAGAAGAACCACATGGTACTCTCAATTGATGCAGAAAAGGCATGTGACAAAATACAACACCTGTTCCTGATCAAAACTCTTCAAAGTATAGGGATAGAGGGAACATTTCTCAATCTCATAAAATCTATCTATGAAAAACCCACAGCAAATATCATTCTCAATGGGGAAAAACTGACAGCCTTCACTCTGAGGTCAGGAACAAGGCAAGGATGCCCACTCTCACCACTACTGTTCAACATAGTGTTAGAAGTCCTAGCAACAGCAATCAGACAACAGAAAGAAATAAAAGACACCCAGCTTGGCAAAGAGGAAGTCAAACTCTCTCTCTTTGCAGATGACATGATACTCTATGTGGAAAACCCAAAAGACTCTACCCCCAAACTACTAGAACTCATACAACAATTCAGTAATGTGGCAGGATGCAAAATCAATGCACAGAAATCAGTTGCATTCTTATACACTAACAATGAAATTATAGAAAGGGAAATCAGAGAATCGATTCCATTTACTATAGCACCAAAAACTATAAGATACTTAGGAATAAACCTAACCAAAGAAGTCAAGGATCTGTACTCAAGGAACTACAGAACACTCATAAAAGAAATTGAAGAAGACACAAAAAGATGGAAGAGCATTCCATGCTCATGGATTGGAAGAATAAACATTGTCAAAATGTCT
>PITA01006534.1:0-99342 GCA_004023965.1 Spilogale gracilis
AAAAAAAAAACCCCAAAACAAATAACAAAAAGGCAATAAATACATACTTACCAATAATTACTTTGAATGTAAATGCTCCAATCAAAAGACATAGGGTGATGGAATGAATGAAAAAGTAAGACCCATCTATATGTTACCTACAAGAGACTCATTTCAGATCTCAAGACACATACAGATGGAAAGCGAGGGACAGAGAAATATTTTCCATGCAAATGGATGTCAAAAGGAAGCCAGGATAGTGATACTTACATCAGAAAATAATAGACTTTAAGACAAAAACTGTAACAAGAAACAAAAAGGACACTATATAATAATGAGATCAATCCAACAAGAAGATATAACAATTGTAATTATTTATACACCCAACATAGGAACACTCAAATACATAAACAGCTAATAACAAACATAAAGGAAATAATAGATGCCAGGGAGCCTGGGTGACTCAGTCGTTAAGCATCTGCCTTTGGCTCAGGTCATGATCCCAGGGTCCTGGAATTAAGCCTCGCATGAGGCTGCCTGCTCGGCAGGAAGCCTGCTTCTCCCTTTCCTGCTCCTCTTCTTGTGTTCCCTCTCTCACTGTGTCCCTCTCTGTCAAATAAATAAATAAAATATTTTTTTTAAAAAAAGAAAACAATAGATACTAATACAATGACAATAGGGGATTTTAATAGCCCACTTATTTCAATGGATAGATCATCTGGAAAATCAATAAGGAAGCAGTGTCTCTGAATGACACATGAGACCATATGAATCTAACAGACATAAAAGAGCAGAATACACATTCTTTTCAAGTGCACATGGAACATTTTCCAGAATAGATCACACAATAGGCCATAACACAAATCTCAACAAATACAAAAAGTCTGAAGTCATACCGTGTATCTTTTCTGACCACAACGCTATGAGAGCCAGAAATAAATCACAAGAAAAATCTAGAAAGACCACAAATACATGGACATTACATAACATGCTACTAAACAATGAATGGGCCAATCAAGAAATCAAAGAAGAAATCAAAAATTACAAATGAAAATGAAAACACAATGGTCCAAAAACTTTGGGACACAGCAAAAGCAAATAAGCGGAAGTTTACAGAAATACAGGCCTACCTAAATAAGAAAGAAAAATCTCAAATTGACAACCTATCTGTACATCTAAAGGAGGTAGACAAAGAACAAACAAAACCTAAAACCAACAGAATGAAGGAATAAAAATACAATAGAACAGATCAATGAAACCAGGGGTTGGTTCTTTCCAAAGACTGACAAAATAGAGCAATTAATCCAAATTACTAAAGTTCATGTAAAAAGAAATTTTATAACAGATTTACCAACTCAGGGGTATTTCCAACAAGGAAATACCATAGCCAGACTTTTCAAAACAGAAAGCTAGAAGACTTGAATCAGCAAAATCAGATATAAAAGAGGAGAAATAACACTGACACCACAGAAATACAAAGAATTGGAAAATAATATTATAAAAAAATTATATGCCTATTACTGGACAACTTAGACAAAATGGATAATTTTCTAGAAACATATAACCTACCAAAACTGAAGCATGAAGAAATAGAAAATTTGAAGAGCCCAATTACCAGCAACGAATTTGAATCAGTAATCAAAAAATTCCCAATAAACAAAAGTTCAGGACCATATGGCTTCATAGACAAATTCTACCAAACATTTAAAGAAGAGTATATACTAATTCTTCTCAAACTATCCCAAAAATTAGAAGACGAAAGAAAACTTCAAATTCATTCTATGAGGCCAGCATTATCCTGATACCAAAACCAGATAAGGCAAACACAAAAAGAGAGAACTAGAGGCTAATACTCTCGATGAACAGGGATGTAAAAATCCTCAATAAAATATTAACAAATTGCATACAACACTACATTAAAAATATTCATCATGATCAAGTGGTCTTTATTTCTGGGATGCAAGGGTGGTTCAATATTTGCAAATCAGCAAACATGATACATCACATCAATAAGAGAAAGGATAAAAACAATATGATCATTTCAATAGATGCAGAAAAAGTATTTGACAAAGCACAATATCAATTTATAATAAAAACCCTCAACAAAGTAGATGTAGAGGGTACATACCTCAACATAATAAAGGGCTTATATGAAAAACCTATAGCTAACATCATCCTCAATGATGAAAAACTAAGAGCTTTTCCCATAAGGTCAAGAGCAAGATAAGGATGTCCACTCTTGCCATTTTTATTCAACACAGTACTGGAAGTCCTAACCACAGCAATAAGACAGGAGAAAGGAATAAAAGGCATCCAAATTGGCAAGGAAGAAATAAAACTTTCACTATTTGCAAATGATACGGTATCATATGTAGAAAATGTTCAAGACTCCACCAAAACATTGCTAAAACTGATAAATAAATTCAGTAAATTCTCAGCATACAAATTCAATGTACAGAAATCCACTTTGCTTCTAAACACTAATAATGAAGTAACAGAAAGAAAATTTATTTTTAAAAATCCTATCTACAATTGCACCAAAATTAATAAAATAAATTTAACCAAATAGGTGAAAGATCTATACTCTGAAAACATAAAATATTGATGAAAGAAACTGAAGATGACACTAACAAATGGAAAGACAGTCCATGCTCATGGATTAGAAGAACAAAAATTGTTAAAATGTCTATACTGCACAAAGTAATATACAGATTTAATGTAATCTGTATCAAAATACCAAAAGCATTTTTCACAGAACTAGAACAAACAATCCTAAAATGTATGTGGAACCACAGAAGACCCTGAACAGCCAAAGTGATTTTGAAAAAGAAGAAGTAAACTAGAGGAATCACAATTCTAGACTTCAAGTTATATTACAAAGTTGTAGTAATCAAAACAACCTGGTACTAGCACAAAAACAGACACACAGATCAATGGCACAGAACAGAAATCCCAGAAATAAATGCACAATTATATGGTTAATTAATCTTCAACAAAGGAGACAAGAGTATGCAATGAGGAAAGACAGTCTCTTCCACAAATGGTGTTAGGAAAACTGGACAGCTGCATGCAAGAATGAAACTAGACCACTTGCTTACAGCACACACAAAATAAACTCAAAACGGATTAAGGACATAAATGGGAGACCTGAAACCATAAAAATCCTAGAAAAGAGAACAAGCAGTCATTTCTCTGACATTGGCTATAACATCTTTCCAGATATTTCCTGAAGGAAACAAAAGCAAAATAAATTATTGGGGTTACATCAAATTAAAAAGCTTCTATATAACAAGAAGCAAACAACAAAACTAAAAAAAAAATATTGAATGGGAGAAGATATTTGCAAATGACATATCTGATAAAGGACTGGTATCTAAAATATATAAAGAACTTACACAACTCAACACCATAAAGCAAATAATTTAATTTAAAAATGGGAAGAAGATATGAACAGACATTCTTCCAAAGAAGACATCTGGATAGCCAATAGACACAGGAAAAGATGCTCAACATTTTTCATCATCAGGGAAATACAGATCAAAACCCCAGAGCAATATCAACTCATACCTGTTGGAATGGCTACAATCAAAAACTCAAGAAACAAGTGTTGATGAGGATGTGGAGAAAGGAGAACTCTCATACATTATTGATGGGAATGCAAACTGGTACAACTACTGTGGGAAAGAGTATGGAAGTTCAAAAACTAAAAGTAGAACCACCCTACAATTTATTAATTACAGTACTGAGTATTTACCCAAAGAATATGAAAATACTAATTCTAAGGGATACATGCACCCCCTAGGTTTATTGCAGCATTATCTACAATAGTAAAATTATGGAAGTAACGCAAGTGTCCCTCAATGGATAAAGAATGGATAAAGAAGGTGTGATTAGATAGATAGATAGATAGATAGATAGATAGATAGATAGATAGATAGATAGATGCATATATGTATATATGTATATATAGCTCAGAATATTATTCAGCCATAAAAAATGAAATCTTACCATTTGCAACAACATGATCGGAGCTAAGGAGTATATTGCTATGTGAAATAAGCCAGTCAGGGAAAGTCAAATACCGTATGACTTCACTCATATATAGTATTTAAGAAATAAAACAAATGTACAAAGGGAAAAAAAAGATAAAGCAGAAAACAGACTCAACTATAGAGAATAAACAAATAGTTACCAGAGGGGAGGAGGGTAGGGGAATGAGTGAAATAGGTAAAGGGGATTAAGAGTACTTATCATGATGAACACTGAGTAATACATAGAATTGTTGAATCATTATATTTTATACCTGAAATAATATAATACTGTATGTTAAATACACTGGAATTAAAATTTTAAAAAATTAAAGAACAACTTTTGTCCTCTAAAGAATACTATCAAGAAAATAAAAAGCCAATCTACAGAATGGGAAAAAATACTTGCAAATCATTTATCTGATAAGAGATTCTTATCCACCATATATAAAGAGCCCTTATAACTCAACAATAAAGGGACAAATAATCCAATTTTTTAAATGCCCAAAGAATTTAAATAAGCATTTCTCCAGAGATACACAAATAGTTAATAAGGACATGAAAAGATGTTCAACATCATTAGGCATTAGGAAAATCAAAATCAAAATCACAATGATAATAGGTTCTAGTTCAAGACAGCAATGTAGGAAGACTATGAACTTGCCTCCTCCACAGAACATACCACATTACACTTCTTAATAGAACAATTCCTCCTGAAGAAGAGCTGAGAGCTGACTGAACAGCTATTAAACAACCACAGATAGAGAGGATGGCAAGAGAACAGAAAGAGATATGGAAAGAGAGGAATAAGTACGCCCACCCCTGAACCAGGAACAGGTTCTTCTGTTCCTGAGGACACAAAAAACCTGCAGTTTAATAGAGCAACTAGCATATAAAAGAGACAACACTAAAACTCTGACAAGTGGTTGGGTTGCTGCCAGAAAGCTCTTCAGATCACAGGACTTTTTATTTATTTATTTTGACAGAGAGAGAGAGCACAAGCAGACAGAGAATGACACAGTTCACATTCCCACCGCCGCATAAAAGCCTAGACCAGAGTAGGGTCCAGACAACATAACTGGAATGTTCAGTCATCTTGGCAAGCTGGTGACTCAGCAAACCCAGATCCATGAGCCTGCATCAGCCACCCTGTGGTGCTGGGCACAGAAACCAGCTGTAGATTGGGGGAGGGGGTGTTTATTTTAATTTATACTCTTTTTATTGTATTTTTACTTTTTAAAATTTGTCCTATTTTGTTTTTATTTTTTGCTTTTTTGGTTTTGTTCTTTTCCTTTTTGTTCTTTTTTCTTCTTTTATTTTATTTTTTTTAATTTTATTAATATTTATTTATTCTCTCTGTAAAGAGTCTTTTTTTAAATTTTTATTTATTTATTTTGACAGAGAGAGAGAGAGAGAGAGCACAAGCAGAGAGAGCAGCAGGTAGAGGGAGAGGGAGAAGCAGACTTCCTGCCAAGCAGGGAACCCAATGCAGGGCTCGATCCCAGGACCCTGAGATCATGACCTGAGCCAAAGGCAGATGCTGAACCATCTGAGCCACCCAGGTGCTCCTAAAAAGTCATGGTTTAAAAGAGTAACAAGCATATATATCCACAGCTCCTGTCAGCAAAAATCTCCAAGCACACAATCTGTGAAGGGGTTATGATACCCAACTCCACAAAGAAGTAACCATTTCGCCTAATCCATAGAAACAAACACAGAAATTCATGTAAAATGGGGAGATAGAGGAATATGCTCCAAAAGAAGGAACAAGAAAAAAACTGAGTAAAAGAATTAAGTGAAACCAAGATAAGTGATATGTCTGATAAAGAATTTAAAGTAATGATCATAAAGATACTCACTGGGCTGGAGAAAAGAATGGAAAAACTCAGTGAGAGCCTCAAGAAAGAGATAGAATATATCCTTAAAAACCAATCAGAGTGGAAACAATAACTGCAATTTAAAAAAACACACTACAGTGAATCAACAGACTACAAGATGCTGAAGAACATATCTGCAATCTGGAAGACAAGATAATGGAAAGTTTCAATTCAGGTCATGATCTCGGGGTCCAGGGATCATGACCTATGTTAAGCTCTGCACTCAGCCAGGAGTCAGCCTAAGGATTCTCTCTCCCCCTCTCCCTCTCCATCCACTCCTCCTCCTCACTCTTCCACTTTATAAAAAAAAAAAAAAAAAAAACAGCTTTCAAGTGTGTTTCTGCATATGGGCAAGTGGTGATTTCAAATGTTATTGATTACGTTACTTAATGTATTCATTGCATATAAAGTGATTCTGTAAATTCTTTGCTGGTAGGCCTCGATCTGGTTCTCTTTAACTCCCCCCACCCCCACAGCAGCATTTTCCAAACTGTAGTATTCCTAGAAATTGCCTGAGGATCCCGTTAAAGTGCAAATTGATTCAGGAGGTCTGGGGTAGAGCCTGAGACTCTGCATTCCTAACAAGCTCCCAGAAAATGCAGATACCTCTGGCCCAGAACCACACTTTGAGTACCAAGATCTTCAGCATCGAGGACAGGGCTTTATAATATTGATTGATTGGTTGGTTGGTTGGTTGGTTGGTTGGTTGGTTGGTTGATTGATGCTGGTTGCTACTAAGTAGGTGACAGGGCAGAGGAAGGGTTAATAGGGAAAGTTTACAGCCAATAATTAGAAGAGTAGGAGATAGAGCCTCTTTCTCACTCCTTCCCTCTCCCCTCCGTCTTATTAAAAGCTCACCTGCACTCATAAGACACTACCTGTTCTTGGAGTTTTCTTTTACTAAAGTATAGAAGGATGAAGTGAAATCCTCCCAGACAAACCTCTGTACTACGTAAGCATTGCATACGACCTGATAGGGTAAACAACTCATCCTGCTTTGCCTGGGACTTTCCAAGTTATAGCACTACAAGTTCCACATCCTCATTTTAAAACTCAAAAGTCTCATGTCCTGGGAAACCCCTCAGCCCCAAGGAAACTCAGGAGAGTTAGCTCCCCTGCCTGTGCAAAGCACTCTGCAGAGGGGAAGTGAAGATGACAAGGTCCCGTGTGTGTGCTCGAAGTGTATGCAATCCGTCCATGGGGGGTGGAGGGGCTGAAGCGGATTTATGTGACCTGAACTGCAAAACCAACCTTCTAAGAAGATCAAAGCCCCTTATAAGTCTTGGGAGAAGACACTATTTTAGGCCCTAAATTCAAACCGATAATTACTGGGTTCAGAGAGAATAATATGATCTTTCACCCCAAGCGCCTCATATCATCTGGCCCCTGCCTGAATCCACCAAGAAATAAGAGCAAGCTTGCTCTGTTTCCGTGCAGAGATGAGGCAGACCGGGCCTCCTAATTCACTCTGCTAGGCAAAGTCAAGTCAGAAATTAGTGGTTCCTTTGAGCAATGAGTCTGTGGCAGGAAATGCTATTTTTAAAAAAAAAAATGTACTAAGCCACAGTTCTTTGACCGAAAGAGTAAATAAGAACAAAAATTTAAAACACTAAGGAAGGTAGTTTTATGCTCTAAAAATCACCCATTAACACATAAAAGTGTGAGGGTTCTTGACATTCTTACAATCTGGTTGGGTTGTTTTTAACTGTTGTGTCCCTCAGAAGGCAAGGAGAGATCCTTGGTTTCCATGACACTAACCTACAATCCACGAGGTCAGTGTCGCTCAGACCCACTGCCCTCTGTCTACACCCCTGCTTAGACAGTGGTTGGCTCTGTGTGCTAGCCAAGTATCCAACTATGCATCAGTCCACAAACATTTGTGTACATAAGGCCTGTGCTTTGTATTTGCAAATGTTTTTACTTTTTGAGGTCTTTTTCCACCTGTTGGCTCATTTTAATCTCACACAAAAGCAGGAGGCTTGTGGGTTAGGCATCCTTAGGCCTGCTGCATAGCCAAGACAGCTGGGCAGCACAGCAGCAGGAAGCTGAGCTTCTGAAAAGCCCAGTATGTATCCAGCTCTACATCTTCCCATTGGAGAGCCCTGGACAAGTCACTCTTTTTTGAACCACCATCATCTCACCTAAAAAAAGTGGATAATAATTCCATCTCTAGGGCAGCTCTAGGCATTTGGGGAGTGCGACTGCCCAGATGATGTACTCAATAAGTGATACCATGCCTGTCATCATCGTTATTAGAAAACTGCACCCCATAATAGTAACTGAGACTCCTGAGGTCACACATCTGACTTCATCAGACAAAATCCAGGCCCGTGTCCTAACTCCCAACCTGGTGTTGTTTCCCGGGATGGAACTGTCCCAGCGCCTCCGTGACTGACCCAGTTATGCCTGACACCCTCAGGCAACAATGATCCTTTTGGTGGCAAGTGATTTCATTTAAGGGCTCAAAAGTCTGTAGCTCATTAGAAAAAAATGCTGACGGCAGAGAACAAAAAGCTGTGACTCGTGCGGGTATGGAATCAATCACGTGACAGGACTGGACTCCTGCACATGGGCCAGCATGCTAGAGGGTCAGGTGCAGATGGGGTGCTCGCCAGATTACCAATCTCTGCGGCTCTGGAAGGTTCCACAGCATCCAGTCTGGGCTCCACGTTCAGGAAGAGGGCTTCTCCGCTGGCATTGATGGCACGACCACAAGGCCTCACCGCCACGGACAGCCGATGCAGTCCAACAGGCAGACGGTCTGTGCGACAGACCACGTTCGTGCGGTTTGAGAAAAGAACTTTGCAAATCGTTTTGTTCACCACAACCTCCACGGCCTGGGGGTCACCAGAGAAACTAGTTCCAAAAATATAAACCAGTAGGTCGATGTCACCATCTTAAAGGAGGGGAAAATAAATAAATAAATACAGTCATCTCTCAGTGATGTAACTCCATTTACAAGAACTCTGTCTAATGTCAAATGTTTATTCCCTCTCCCCTACACCTCCCAAAATTCAGGGAGTTGCAGGCTGACTCAAATGTTGTGTATCTGTATTTATTACTGCAGTGTACAGCCCCCATCCGAAGTTTTCTCAAACCAGGAATAAGAGATCACCAGTCAACTTTTAAAAAAATGAAAATCAAATCCAAATAAACAATGTTTCAAAGCAAGGCACAAAAAGAATAAAATATTTTAGGTCATCAAAACTCCACCTGTCTCAGAGCACTTGGGCGGCTCCATCGGTTAAGGATCTGACTCTTGGTTCCTGCTCAGGTCATGATCTCAGGGTTGTGAGACTGAGTCTCACATCAGCTTCCACGCTCAGCATGGAGCCTGCTTACGATTCTCTCTCTCTCCCTCTCCCTCTGCCCTTCCCCTGCTCAGGTGTGCAGTCTCTTTCTCTCTCAAAAAAAACAAAAACAAAAACAAAAACAAAAGACACCTCCACCTGTCTCCATTTCAAATCATAACCTTATCATTTAGGATTGAACAGACAATATACTTTCTGTGGCATCACTTAACATCCACCCTATGAATTGATGCCCCTTCTGTCCACCTATCACCAGGTACATGGGCCTCTGAGAAATCTGTGAGTCTGAAGTTCATGACCATCTCAGTGCCAACTCGCAAATCCTACCGAGAGAATACCACACCGAGTGGACCTGGGGAGTTGACCCTTCGAGGTACTGAAAAGAACAGGAACCTGAGCAATGGGCCGGTATGTCATTCACTCGCACAACCACCTGAAAAAAATAGCAGAAGAATTAAAGGCAAATGTATGCATTTCATGTGCTCGAGAGCAAGAGCACTAAGAAAGCACTTGTGAAATTTGCCCAAATTAACATGTCTAATGACTCATTTTTCTTCTTTCTTCTATTTCTCAGCAACAAACCCTAATGAACGATTCAAGCATGTTAGGCTTTCTTTAAATGACAGTTGTTATGCTGAGACCTAACATTTCTACAATCAAATATGTTAAATCTTGACTAAATTTCCTTTCTGTAGTAAGTTTAATTAAAATTCAAACTTCCCAACAACTTTTTTTAAGATTTTATTTATTTCTTTGACAGAGAGAAACACAGCTAGAGAAGGAACGCAAGCAGGGGGTGAGTGAGAGAGGGAGAAGGAGGCTTCCCGCCGAGCAGGGAGCCCCATGTGGGGTTTGATCCTAGGACTCCAGGATCATGACCTGAGCCAAAGGCCGTCGCTTAAACCAACTGAGCCACCCAGGTGCCCCTGCCAATGACTTTTTATCCTCTAGATTATATTCAGCGAGATACCTGTGAAAAGTCCTTTCTTTGCCGGTCCATGCCAACAAAGTAGGCACCCTCCTTTCCTTTGTACTACATGGAGATACAAGTGGAAAATAGTATACCTGGGCATTTGCTTTGGGGTCTTTCTGTCCTAGAATGGTAGGTCCCCAATAAAAGACTACATGTCTCTTCCTCTCGCTGTTACTGATGTCCATCTGGTAAAACTCTACAGTACTTGGAGATGTTCCCAGGAAAGGTGAAAAAAAATAGGACTTGTTTGATGCTATACATATAAAATATGGATTAAAAGCACACACTACATTTATAATAGCGTTTGCTTATGGAGGGAAGGGGTGTGGGGACGGCACAAAGGCACACATGATAAAGAACACTTCAATTTTATCTCTAATGTTTTCTTTTATTCATAAACACACAGAGAACATAATATATCAAAATGTTGCCAATTATTAACCTTTGGTTTGGATCCTCAGGTGTTGGTTACATTACTCTTTATAGTTTTCACATCTTAAAATTTTCCCAAATTTAAAGCAGATGACTTATAACAGGACTACGGGCAGATGGGAAAGATAAAGAGACATTTTAAAGAGAAAAGGCACTGACTTAGCTCATTTATTTTTCAGTGCCACTGTGTGGAGGTAATAAATCTTTGTGGCTATAGAGGTTCTCCATTCTGTGGACCATAATGACACTATCGATAATTATAATAGGATGCTGTGATTACAAGCACTTCTATTTTCAAAGTATTTTTTATGCACCATGGAAGTAGAAAGAGGACAGGCATGATTGACTCTGTTTTATGGGTTGGAAAACTGATCTTTGAAAATGGTGTATGTTACAAATCAGGGAGGGCCTGAGACCCTTAGAAGCGGTGCCTGTACTCCAGGCGGCCCATGAGCTCTCACCTGAGTGTGTTGGTTGGCAGTAGCCAACATGTCTCCAAATATGGGTCCGAGAAAAACTCCACCATCATACACCACACGCACGGTAGCAGAAGGGTTCACTCCAGTCAGATTTGCATCGGAGACCTGAGACAGTTACATTACTGTTGGATTCTGTCATGGAACAGAAGTCTAATCTAATCTAAGTCCAAACCTCATGATAAAGGGTCTTTTCACATTTTATTTAAGGTAGCCAGATAGCTGGAAAGTGCAGATGGGGTGACAGGGAGATGAAGCCTAGAAACCTAATTGTAAATAACAGCTAAAGAAAGCCCCAGTAGATGTGAGGAATATTTATTTGCAAGTAGAGTTGCCCCCCCCCAAAAAAATGCATAAAAAACAGTCTTCTCTCTTTCTAGAGATCTTTTGTTTCTATGTGCTTTCCTATTTTATATGTTTGCAATCCAAAATAATAAAATAAAAGGTAGAGGGAAGTACTATGAGATGACTCTCATCCGTCCTCCAGCTCCATCCCAGTATTTTGTTTGAAAACCAGATGACACACACTACCATATAACGGTGCTAAAATTTTATCTTGGGTTTCATTTTATAATAGCCAAATGCTAGATGATCATTAGATTATTTTTTAAAACCCTAAATATGCAAGAGCATCTGGTTTTGTCATTATCCAGAGACAGCAAATTCTTTTCAAAACTTCCTTCTGCTCTGCCATCTGCCTCCATGATAATCTAAGTCAATCACATCTGCTTAAATTATCCAATAACAGATGTAGAATTAGTGTATGGTGGACACTGACCAACAACTTCTACCTACACTGAGTTAGGGAAGGAGACGTTGGGTTTAATTGGCTTTGCCAGCAATTTAATGTATGAGATATAAAACATGTCTTAAAAAGTCCCGAAAGAAGATCACTGAACCCTTTTACTTGAATAGTCCAACAAAATTAATAATTCATGACAGTTTTCACTCATGGAATTCTGATTTTTTTTACAAAGCCACTCCTGATGCCAAATCCATTCCACTACCGTACATACCCTAATGGAATTGGGCAAATCTCCAACTTCGGTAGACCAGGAGAGGGTCCACACGTGTTCATAGCAAGACTTCAGATCCTCCGTTACAGTGAGGTCACTGACATTGAGGTACCTGGATGTGAAGTTATCAGCATTATCCTGTAAGAGCTTGCGAAGGTCACTAGCTGATATATGCACGGGGACATCTGTGGAACAAGGTTTGGATCCAAAGCATAGAAGATACTAATTACTCCACGGCACAGGGCTTCCTCATTAAAATAACAGAGAATAAATGTCAAGATGCCCACTAATTATAGAGGAGACCCTCAAGTTCAAAATATGTCTTCGAGTGAAACCCCAGCCCAGTTAGCCACGTGTTTCCTAAGGCAAACACAAGGAGATTCCTACTTTGTATATTTTGACACCTTTAATCAGTATCCCATCTCATAGCAAGCAGAGAGCACTGTCACATCAGACAAAACCATTTCCACTGTCAACTCCAAATATACACTCCAGACACCTTGGGGATGGCTGAAAGCTTAATTAAGTAGTGGGTTTTCCCTGGAAAAAATTAGCTGGCCCTGTGAACAGAGAAAAGTTGGCCACCTTTCACAGGGAGTGGGGGAGGCACACAGCAGCTGAAACCCATAAAAACTTAGCCAACCCAGCTGAGGAATGTTGGCATTGAACTTTGGTTTTTCTATTAGAATTCTTTAAAGCCCAACCACCTGCTTCCCCATTCCACATCCCCACAGAGAAATACCAGCACTCTGTGCTTAAGCCCTTGTCGTGTTTGAACCCTGGTTCTTGCTTTACCAAAAGTTTCCATTTCATTAGCTATCTGAAAGCCCCGTGAAGTGGACCATTTAGGTATCCTAATGCCTACTTTACAGATGAAGAAAATGAGACCCAACAAGATTCAGAAGCTGGTCAACCAAGTGAGAGGGGTTTATACTTAACCCAAAACGCCTTCTAACTCCTCAAGGGTCTTCCTCTTGAATTCCACATAGCCTGGAGTGTTAAGAAAATACCACTGTATTTCTAAAGGGCAAACAAAATTCTCTTCCTTTTAAAAAAGTTGCTCTACATTTAGATAACTTGAGGCCGCTATCGGTTCCAAAGGCTAAGTTAAGGCTGACTCTCCGGGACTGTTTGGCAGGGATGAGAAGGGCGTCACACCAGAGCCCGGTGGTGGAGCGAGGACCTGCAGACAGGCTGCAGCTCATGAGAAGGGAGGCATGACCCAGGAACGGACTTCAGAGACACACAGTGCTTTCATTCACTCACCCATTCACCAGACTCCAATAGCCACAGCCTTCAGTTTGTCCTAAGCGGCCCTGTCAGAGTGAAAACCCCGTTCCTCCTACCCAAGAAGACTCTTGCAAGCCTAGGCATCTTTCTTCTTGGGAGGGCAGAAGACTTTTGGATCACATGCCAATTTTTATATGGCCACCCTTGACCTCTCCTGAGCCTCCTTTCTGCTTCTCCTAGGGTTTGACCAAATAAATAGTGTCATCACTTCTATTCCTTATCCTTTGTGAAATGTGTGTATTCTTAAGGATTTAGAAAAGGTTCTACGCCAATTACATCTGAAAGCACTTTCTATACTTTTATGATCACTAAAATTCTCAATAGCATATGGTGTCACCATGGAGTCTAACTTGGAAGGACGATGGCTACCATGGAGACTGACCTAGGAAATTCTAGAGAGAATACGACTGACCTGATAATCAAATACCCGAGTTCACATCCAGACCCTGTCATCAACTATTTGTACAACCTCTGGGCAAGCTCCAGTATACTGGGCTCAATGGTGACCTTCAAAAAGATATGTCAGTGTCTTAATCCCTGGAACCTATGACTATTTCCTTATAAGGCAGAAGAGTGTATATTATCTTACATTGCAGAAGATGTGGTTAAGAACTTGCGAGGAAGAGCTTATCCTGGGTTCTCCAGGTAGAACGTAATCATATGCATCCTTATAAGAGACAGACATAGGAGGTTTTGAGACAGAAGAGAAAGAAACAATGAGACCGTGGCAGCAGGAGTGGGAGTGATGTGGCCACAGAATATGGGCAGCCATCAGAAGCTGGAAGGGCTGGGAAACAGATCCTCCCAGAGCCCTTGGGGGGAGTGTGGGATTACTGACAACTTGATTTTGGCTTTCAAGCCTCCAGAAATTTGAGAGAACAGATTTCTGTTGTTTTAACCCACCAAGATTATGGTGATTTGTTATGACAGCCCCAGGAAGCTAATCCATTCAGTTTCCACATCTACAAAACTAAAAAGTTGGGATCGTATTAACAGTGATACGGTATTGTTATTGTCCAGATCTTTAGTTTTAAGAAGACCACATTCAAATACTGGAAACTAAACAAAGCGGCTTTAAGACTGTCACCCTGCTTCTCAGTCTCTCAGGATGCTGTTTGCCTGAGAATGTCCCTAAAAATGAAAATGAGACATTGGTTTCCTCCAGTTGCCCCTTTACCAAGAATCATTGTGGTAGGAAGTTGGATGCGAAAGTATCCTCCTAAAGGTGGACTTGTCTTCTGCATCCTCTGTGTTGTCACCTGGACCAACCCGGATCCTTCTTCTCCTCCTTCCAGGGGCACAGAGCTGTGGCATGTCAAAAACAAAGCCTCAGCCACAGTAACCATCCAGAAGTCCCACTCTAGACAGAACTTAACTCCTTCTCAAAGAACATACAGTCAGTCATGTTTCCAGACACAATCTCAACCTCCCAAATATTGGATATCCCTCTGTCATCATGGCAGAAGAAGTGTCATGGGAATATTAAGATTCTCTCTCCTTTTTGGGGGCGCCTGGGTGGCTCAGTTGGTTAAGCGACTGCCTTCAGCTCAGGTCATGAACCCGGAGACCCGAGATCGAGTCCTACATCGGGCTCCCTGCTCGGCCGGAAACCTGCTTCTCCCTCTCTCACTCCCCTTGCTTGTGTTCCCTCTCTGGCTGTGTTTCTCTCTGTCAAGTAAATAAATAAAATCTTTAAAAAAAAAAAAAAGATTCTCTCTCCTTTTTTTTAAAGATTTTATTTATTTATTTGTTTGTTTGTTTATTTATTTATTTATTGAAGAGACAGAGAGAGAGCACAAGCAGGGGGGAAAGGCAGAGAGAGAAGCCGACTCCCTGCTGAGCAGAGAACCCGATGCGGGGCTCAAATCCCAGGACTCTGAGATCATGACCTGAGCTGAAGGCAGATGCTTAACTGGCTGAGCCACCCAGGAGCCCCAAATAGTCAATTCTTACAGAATGTTCCACCCTGTCTCTACACTGATCCTGGGAGCATAGGGACCCGGAATAAAAAGTGATGACTCTGGCCCCAAAGCACAGAGTGGACAGAGAGCGTGATATTCTCTAGCCGGCTAACATCATCAAGTGAGCAGTGAGTGCTCTGCGGCACAGATGCGTCCCCACTCTGTGTCCCCACCTGACACACAGGCCACTCCTTCTGGCCAACTTCTTAACTGGTGTCTGTGTGCAAAACCACTGGCCTGCCTAATCTTGCTTTTAATATAAGAAATGGGTCAAATAAATCATGGCATACTGTCAGATGGACTACCATTCATCCAATGAAATCATATTTTTTTAAAGATCATACCATTCCCCATCAATGATGTGAGAAAATCTTCAATTTAGACCATTAGGTGAAATGGACATGTTGCCAAATATAGTGTGTGATGTATGGTCCCAATTTGAGGTTTAAAAAGTAAATTTTATACATATATATATGGGTATATGTACACAAAAACTGCTTAGGAAAAAGGGAATTAGAATATGGATCCAACATATCAGTACAAGTTACCTCCAAGCAGAGGAATTGAGTGACTTTTTATCCTTTTCTAAGACTTTTATCATATTTTCTGAATTTTCAACAATAAATATATATGATCTTTATCAATATTAAGACCTACATGTTGATGGGGACACCTGCGTGGCTCAGCCAGTTAAGCGTCTGCCTTCAGCTCAGGTCATGATCCCAGGGTCCTGGAATCAAGTCCCTCACCAAGCTCCTTGCTCAGCCGGAAGCCTGCTTCTACCTTTGCCTGATGCTCCCCCTGCTTGTGCACTCTCTCTGGCAAATAAATAAATAAAATATTTTTTAAAAAAAACATGTTGATGCACATAAATACAACTATACAGAAAGAGAGTGATACCATCTGTGTTGGGGGATGAAGCTAGCAGAGGCCAGTCCAAGGGGATCCTGTGTTGCTGAGGTGGGAGGCTTCCAGAAGGAGTTGAGGGACTTGAGGAAATAGGAGAAAGGAAGGTCGCCGGGACCCTTCTATTGTGGACCTGATCAGAGTAACCCAGATCAGCCTCTACCATTTCTGAGTTAAAGATCTGGCCCTGGAATGCAGGATTGCAGGCTGACGAAGACGGCAGCTCCCCCTCCTCCACTGCAGCTCCATCCCTCCTTGGTTCTGTTGATGGCACACACTTCCTGCCAAGCAGGCCATGGAACACTAAATCAAGGAGAGTAGACCACAGACTCAAGCTCTCTGCACCTGCCCTTTAAACACCATCCCAAGCGCTGTATGGGTAGAACTTATCTTGGCACAGGTTAGAAAAAGATGGAAAGAAAAATGATAAGGGAAGAGCCTCTAAAGTCTTTCATCCTTACTGGGATTTAAGTGAAAAAGGAAAAGAATGAATTAGAGCACACATGTGTTCCAGGAGTTGGGAGTAGCCTGATCTTTAGTTACTGCTTTATAAACTGCTGCTGGATTCTGTTGACTATTAAGGAGAAGCAACGTTTATTGGTCTCTAGTGCCATCTGCTGGTAAGTTCTTAGAAACAGCTGTTTTTCTTGTTTGCTTTTTGGTGGGTATTTTTTGGTTTTTTGTTTTTTTAACATATAATGTATTATTTGTTTCAGGGGTACAGGTCTGTGATTCATCAGTCTTACACAATTCACAGCACTCACCGTAGCACATACCCTCCCCAATGTCCATCACCCAGCCACCCCATCCCTCCCACCTCCCTTCCCTCCAGCAACCCTTCAGTTTGTTTCCTGAGATTTAGAGTCTCTTATGAGTTGTGTCCCTCCCAGATCCCATCTTGTTTCATTTTTCCCTCCTTTGCTCCCCAACCCCCCCTGCCCTGCCTCTCAAATTCCTCATATCTGAGAGATCCTATGATAACTGTCTTTCTCTGATTGACTTATTTCGCTTAGCATAATACCCTCAAAAAAAGAAAAAAGAAGAAACAGCTGTTTTTGTTCCTTAGAGTATTTCATTTCACCTCAAAAAATTCCAGTATGGAAAATGGAATGGGAAATGGAATGAGGGAAGTAAACAGAATACAGTAGTAATGGGAAGCTCTGAACAGCATAAAAATACAACTACTTAAAAACAAATTCACTAGAAACTGGTTTTCAAAGTGTTGTCCCCATACCAGTAGAATCAGCATTGCCTGTGAGCTCCTTAGAAATGCAAATTCTCAAAATCTCGGGCCTCACCCTAACCTACTGAGTTAGAGACTGAGTGGTTAGGCTCCAGCGACTAGTGTTTTAAGAAGACTTTCCGGGTGAATCAGTTTTGCATTCCTAAAACTGAGAAGCATGGTTTTAAGCAACAAGTCAGGTAGCTATTCCTGATAAAAGTCCCACCTCTGTGTCCCCCAAGGGCAACTAACCATCCTAAGCAGGGACAAGCGAGCAAAGATCTCTCCCTACCTCACGGTGATGAGTGGGAGCTCCCGGCCGCACCCCACCAACCAGAAGCTGACGTTGTAGACCGGAGGGAATCCCACCACACAGAGCGACTCCACCAGATTGCCACCTGGGCGAGCTGTTTCAGAATCTGCCTGAGAAACTAGAGACCGATGATGCCATCATTAGCAAGCAACTGGTATCTGCTGGGAAATCCCAACTGCAGATGCTGAGTTACCTAGATCTCAAACCCCACTTCAAGCAGAGAATCCCACCTGTCTGCCACCATGAAAAGCAAAGGAAGAGGAGGTAGGAGGACCCAGCTTCAGAACAGAAGGAAAATGTAAGGTCAGGGTTTAGGGAGACAAACACTAATCACACAGCTAAGTTTAATAAGCCCCCATACCAGGCAAACGCCCCTTGGACGCTATGCGAGGTACCCCCACACAGAAGACCTAGTGCAGCATGGAGTGCTACCCCTTCCTCCATTCCTCCCTAAGGTCCTAGCAACCCCGGGAATGTACCACAGATCCTCTTCAGAACATTGAGCGCACAGGCGCCCCCTAGGGGTATGTGAGCGCTCATTTACAGCGTGGGCTCAGCCCATGCACAGAAATGGTGCAAGCTTTCAAAACGACTACTGTGCAAATCCTGATTTCCCACTTCCATTGGTAACCATTTGGCTGATCAACATAACCTCCCTAAGACTGTTCCCTCATTGGTAAAGTGGGAATCATAACACATCAATCTGCAAGGCAGGGAGAGTTTGGTGGGATGGCAGATTCAAGATGACCAGCACAATATATTTTAATATCCTCTTCCCCTCGGTAAGAGAGGCACCTTCTCCAAGACTGTACAATCGGAACAGTGGACAGAGTAAGGGCAGAATCTTTGCATGTCTCCTGCTAATTTAGCACAATACCCCGGGCACAGAGTAGATGCTCAACAAATGCTTGTTTGCTCAGCTGGGCACAGAGTCATTGAAGGCTTGACTCTGGTGTCCATATTCCAATCTCCCCAACATCCCATCTGTGTGATTTGGGACAGGGTACTCAACCCTTCTTAGTTTTGGTTTCCTCATCTATAGAGTAGAGACAATAGGACCACTTCATGGGCTTCTGAGATCTCAATGAGAAGTAAGTGATAGGTATCAGTAGATAAAAGGACTTTTCATAGAGGAGATTAGATCAGAGAAAATAAAGTGTGAAGCAGATCAGATAAATCTCAACTAACTATGACTATCAGGTCCTCTTGTGGAGGGTACATCTTGCCACTAAATCATTTTCAAAGCAAAGTTGTCACCAGCAGGGAAATTAGACAAAGTGGGAAGGGAACCGTTTCACCTAAGCCACTCCTCCTTCCCTACTTCCCCTTCACTTCATCCCTAGGTGACCACATATCCATATTGGAGCATTTGGTGGCTAAAGGGAAGGGGCAGTGAAAAGGGACTCTGGCTCCTGGGCTTCAGGGGTTTGGAGAGAATGGAAATTGTATTGATCATCTAGTCCTGAGTTCCCACTCGATGGTTCAAGTGCATAAAATATTGATCCCTCAACACTCCAGGAATCTAGACAGTGCTTGGGTAGGGGGTGGGGAGAGCATCAAAGAGCCCAGCCAGTTGTCTTGGGTCCCAAGAAATTCAAGTGGTTACCCCAGCACACCATTTGAATATTATCATCTTCTAAGTGTGCCATAAAATGAATAGGGTTTGAGATCAGTAATAAGTCAATACCTAGGCCTCAAAACACTTAAACACGTGAAACAGATAAGAGATGGAATTTTGATGAGTATCCTAGAATGATGAGCGTTCAGGGCTAAAAGTGAGTCCTCTTGTCACCCATCCCCAATCTCTCCTGCCCTAAATTCTGTAACTTTCAGACAAAAACCCTACAAAGGGAAAAGAGAAAGTGAGGAAAAATTGGAAGCCTCAAAGCCCAGATTAGGGACAGATTGCCCCATTCTGCCTTGGTTGTGGGTTTCTCTTCCCCTGAGTGCCCATCACACTTGGCCAGCCTCAGTAGGACCCCTGGTGAGCACTTTGTCCCTAAGACTCATGAACAAGCAAAGCCAGGGGAGGCCGGTGTGCCTACGAGAGATCAAGGAGGACTTCTTGGAGGAAAGGGCCAGGCTTGAGCTCTGAAAGTTGAGTAGGAGGAATGTGGAAGGCAGAAAGCAGGACAAGCCTAGTCTCACAAGGACATGTTTAAGCCTCTCACTTTCTGAGTCTGCCTTGAAGGTGTACATGAGACCTTTAACCCATTTACAGGGCCATATATTGCCTTGTTCCTTCTAGCACTTAGCATGCCAGATATAAATTCATGGACAGGTGAAGAAATCCTGCTGACCTAACAATAATCATCATAATAGTAATAATAACTGTCTATATTTATTGAGAACTTACCATGGTCCAAGACTTGTAATGACTTCATTATACGCTATACTTCAGTTAACCTTTACAGTAATTCAATGAAATGGGGCCCTGCTTATTTTTACAGATGAGGAAACCAAATCTTTCTCAGCATGAAAGTGGTAAAATTGGGGTAAGAGCAAGCCCTGGATAAAGGGTGGGGGGAGGACTTAGCTAGAGAGACAGAGGGACCAAGGGTACACAGTCTCAAATGGATCTTCTTCCCAGGACTGCAGACAATGGGGAATCACATGTTCCCTCTGCATTAAAAGAAGAACCACCCCTCACAGAAAAGTCTGAGGTCAGCATTAGATAGACAGGCCCCTTGACGAGAGCAGATTCAATAATCACCTGTTATGTTTGTGTCCGCAATAATAATTTCATCCATATAGAACCCACCAGTCTCCTGAGACAGAGGGGAGAGTTCAATCTGGTGAACCAGGACAGGGGAGTCTGGTGGCTCGAGATCCGTGGACCCACGCACACAGGTCTCCCAGAGGTTGGTACAAGTGAACCGCCAGCTGAAAAACAAAACCCATAGCAGAAATGGTCCTCTCCATGTGCACCTGCAGCCCCTTCCCAAAGAGTCAAGTTCACCAGCCTGGGGGCCTTCAGACTGTGCAGGAGAGACCCCCCAAGAACCCCTGTGCCCCCACAGTCCCGTGTGCCATGAGTACCAGTATCCCATCCAAGAGAGGCTCAGTTCAGCATGTGGGATCACGCAAGTGGGTCACATTGTAAGGCTCACAACATTCAATTCAGCAGCACTTTCAGATTACAGTATAATTATGTATCTTCCACAGGTCATAGGTCAGGCTCTAACCACAGAGAAGGTTAATACTCCGACTCACTGAGGTTTAAGACCACTTACAATACCCATAAGACCTGTGTGGAAAGCACACTGATCAAGGGAGCAAGAGACCTGAGTTTTATTGCAGAGCCTCTGTTTACTAGCTATGTAAACCTTGGTGACTCAAAAATTCTCTGGGTCCCAATTTTTCCTATCTGTAATTTCAAGGAACAGTCTCTAAAATCTCTTCCACATATGATGTTCTATCGTTCTATCCCTGTGTAAAGTGTCAGGATATTTGTAAAAAGTATTATATTCCTAACCACTAACTAGTATTAAATCAAACTTCATAGTTGAATAAGACATGTTCAGAATCCCAAGGGAAGAGGCAACTGAGTGGCTCAACTGAGTGCCAGGTGAAGTGGCCAACTCTTGACTCTGGCTCATGTCATGGTCTCATGGTGGTGGGATCGAGCCCCACATCTAGCTCCATGCTCAGCGAGGAGTCAGAGCCTGCTGGAGATTCTCTTGAGATTCCACTCCGTCTGTCCCTCCCCCGCATGTATGCATGCTTTTTTCTCTATCTCTAAAATAGTAAAATGTAAAAAAGGAAACCCCAGATTAGTATCTGAGGCCCAAAATAAGAGACCGTTAGTACCTCACATGGGCCCCTGTCCCGAAGAGAGCTAATCATCCCAGTGGTCGGAATTCCCACCACACCTCCCCACAGATTAGCTACCTGTTGGGAATGGTCCCCACGAGGCTCCAGTCACAGGTGATGTTCTTCTTAATGAAGTTTTGAGAGTCAATTGTGAAAAATACGGTCACCTTCAAGATGTTATTCATGTGGCCTTTGTATGCAAGGCACAACTATGGACACCAAAAAAGGGGATGAGTCTGATTAGTGCAACCAGCGGTCATTCAAGCAGTGTATCATCAGCAGGGTCCCCTCCCTAGGAGACTCCCTCATGCTGTGAGAGATAGGGTCAGCCCAGGTCCCATCCTCCTGGAGCTTACTGGTCTCCCAAGAAAAACAAACAATAAATTGTCATTGACTCCACGTAGTTAGTAAATGCCTGCCACTGTGCTCGGCAGTTAGGACTTTGGAGAGTCTCAGTTAGAATCCCCTTGTTCTGACCCATTTACCTGTGCAACTCTGAGCAGGTCACTTCACCTCTCTGAGCCTCAGTGCCTGAACCCTAACTTACCAACATCCTTTGTTTCTGAGTTAAGTAAAATTCACGAGAAGACTTTATTCCAGGATTTTTTCCCCACAGTTGGCCTTTTGGATGGGATAATTCTTTTTTGGGGTGAGGGAGAGCTGTCCTGTGCATTGGGGGGTGTTTTGCAACATCCCTAGAAACTTCCCACTGGATGCCAGTAGCACTTCCCAGGTGTGACAACAAGAATCATCTCCATAATTCCAACCTTCCCCAAAGTGGGCAAACGGCCCCTTGTTGGGATCCCATCCTGCAGAGGGCAGGCTGGAAGATAGGTGGGGCCCCAAACTGACCCTTCTAATCCCAGCTTCCATGGCAGTTCCACTAAGAACTGATTGAACATTGAAAGAGAGAGAAGATGGAATTTTGAGGCGTATCAAAGAATGATATCATCTTAGGCCTGAAGGAGAGTACTCTTGCCGCCCACCCCCAAATACTGCATGAGTTCAGCCAACCCATTAGGCTCCTTCTAACTCCCAAAGGGCAAAGAGGCTGCTCTCTTTTTATGAAACATGATGGAGCTTGGCACAAAGAATATAAATTATTCAAAAACTGTGCCATTTTAAAAACTAATTAAAAATTTTTAAAAAATCAATTTAAAAAACTATACTATAGTTTAAGCTATACTATAGTTTAAAAACTATAAAAAAATTTAAAAATCAATTTAAAAAACTATACTAAATAACAGTGACTGGCATTTTTTGGAGTCCTAACCAGTGCACACATTATTAGATTATCTCATTTAATCTCCACCACAATTCTAGATCATATGACTACCCATTTCACAGAAGGGTAAACTAAAGCGAGACCCTGAGGACATCTAGGAGGTAGAATCAAACTTCAAAACCAAATGGTCTGACTATAGAGCCCATGCTCTTCCCCAATGAGCAAAGGAGATCCTGGAGCAGATAAAAACATCCATGGGTCTCACAGCTAAGACAAAGGCATTTCCATGTAACAACTAACTAACGAAAGACCAGAAGTATCTGTTTACCACTTGAAACAGCAGTTAAGAAACCCAGAACCTCAGCCTGAAAGACCTTGGGCAGATCACAGCAATCACTCCTTCTTGCTTCTGCTTCCTCAGTCTCAACCCAGAGAATAACGTCAACCCCTCCCTACTCACCTCACCCGGAAGTGTGAGGGCTACTACTTACGTGAGTGTATTGATCTAGCTGGTAGCCCTTCTGGGAAGCTGAGGGTGTTAAGACAAGGTGTTGAGGCCGGTGGAGGCTGAACCTCCCACAGAAGGGCTCTGTCCCACTGGTGAGGTCCCCCTTAAAGCTGGAACCTTCTGCGCCTGGAGGCAGATAAAATGAAGAACGGCATAGAGATTGATAAGACAGAGCTTCCCACCATGCGTGGAGGGGTTGGGTTATGAGTTCACCATGACGGCATCCCTTGAGCCTTTGGGTTAGCGGGGTGAGGCTCATGCTTAAAGTCTGGAAGGCTCCTGACGTGACAGTCCCATTCTGTCTGCCACAGAGCATCGAAAATCGATGACGATTTTCTGTGTACCGTGACATCAAAAACTGTTGAGAAGCAGAGACAAGGAGTGCTGACTCTAATTGAGTTCACATTACTATCTTGAAAGCCTGCCCTCACGTTTTTAGAATCTGGTAAGACAACTATTTCATGTAATAATTCCTTTATTTGGCTACAGTTTGAATTAAGATACGTGGTTTTAGTGTTTTCATTCCCACGTGTAGGGTTTGCCTTTCTCATGCTGGGCGCCATGGGGAGCACGTGGCTCCACCCGACAGCCCGGGGCGAACTGGGGGGAATGGCTTTTCTTTCTCTGAAACCCACACCAAGCAACCTCCTCCCACATGTGTCATCACTCTCGTGGCCACTGGGTGTCCAAATCCAGCTTCCATAACTTTTCTTGACTCTGGTGGCCAGAAATGGAGATTGTTCCCATTTCACAGAAGAAGATAGAAGACAATGGAGAAGAGCTTCAGCATTTGTCCAGCCAAGGAAAGCACACCTTGTTCAAATCCAAGCCACAGTAAGATGCTAGCTGAAAGTGGTGCCAGTTTGCATTTGACAGAAAGTAACTCCTCAATGGCTATTTGAATCTGTTTAAAAAAAAAAAAAACCCTCAAGAAATTACACCATAGGCATAAAGACCCCTCCCCCCAGCTCCTCCACCTGTCATTACTTGAAGAAGGTTCCCACCTGATGGGCTGTCACATTTGCAGGGATTGGCTGACTGGTGACATTGTCCCAAGTAAGGAAGAAGCTCCCTGTACCAGACACAGTCAGCATCTGTCAAGAGTAACAGGAATAAACGACGTGAGCTAATTAAGTCAGAGAAACTTGGGGCAGATCTCCCCCACTGGCTATCGCCTTTCATTTATAATTTCAGTTTTGTCTAAACTCACTATGAGCTAGAAATATCTGCGAACCCAAGTGTCAGCACTGAACGAAAACTCCTCTATGTCTATCTCCCTATTCCCCCATGTGCCCCCTTCTCTTTAGGGTGTGAGACTTCAATGCTGCCGCCGAAGCGTCCCCTTTCAGCCCATCTCGCCAAGTGCCCTCTCCTGGGGGTGGGGGGATGGCCCGTGGGCAGGAGCGGAGGCTTATTCAGTCTCTGCTTTGCTCCTCCCGTGTTCCCCGACAGGCACACTATACTTTAGTTACAAAGCAAGATCGGCCATCTTCCATCACTTGCCCTTTTCTACTTTGCTCTACGGTTATTTGTGTACATGTTTTACTCTTAGACTCTAAACTTGAAGAGCAGAGTCCATCTTTGTGCACCAAGAAGTGAACTGATATTGTTCAACACAAATAGGGGGCACTGCCAAGAGACCCAAAGGCCTTGACCTTTACAAAGCAGATGGAGAAAACACCACATGTGGGGAGACAGGATCCGGATCAGTGACAGCAAAGTAATCACGTGTGTGTACACTCGGGCGCATGCGTACATGTTTGTTTGCAGGATTTTATCTCTACTCCAGGGAATAAGATGCCAAAAGAGAATTTACCTGGAACTTAAATTCCTAACACTAAGACCACAAGTAAAACTATCTTAATAATAAGACCTGGCATTTTTTTGAGATGACCTCACAATCCTATCGGATAAATATTCTATCCCTTTGGCAGCAGAATTATCATTACAACTCAAGTCTCCTGGCTCCCAGGTAGTGATCCTTCCACTAGGACAGAAGATGTTCCTTCCAGAGTTCAGCCCCTGAATCCAACCCCACAGAACAGAGAAGAGACACACACCTGGATTTCTGGAAGTCTCTGGGCCCAGATTCGGATTTGCTGCTTCTCCCGGAGGTAAGTGCTGACCACATCAGGATGCAGCCACGTATTGTGGATCTGGACGCCAATTCTCATCCCCCTGCTGGGGGCGCTCCCACAGTGCTCTGCTTCCAGATAGTACCTGGTGCCACCAACCAGCTCCAGCTTGGGGGTCTTCCGTTGCCAGGTCCCTTCATGTCCATTCTGCTCCCAGGAGTCAAACCAGTCGGCAGTGCCCACCCGGATGGAGGCCACTTTCACCTGGGGCCCAAGAAGCATACCACAATCAACACGGTGAAGCCTACAGGCGTTTCCTTCTCAAACAGCGATTGTCTGAACAGCTACTGATAGGGTCTTGGACTGGTCTGCTTTTCCAACAAGTTAGCTCAGTCATACTGGGACCTGTGGTTGTGCATGCTTCTCCACGCCTCTCTCTCTCTCTCTTTCTCTCTCTCTCTCTGTTAAACTGTATTCAGAAGGGGCTGAATGGGCCATGTTTAGAGCAGAAACAGCCAACCTGAAATACTGGCTTTACATCATACTATGGATAAAATAATACTAAGCCACTGGAGAAACCTAGAACGACTTGACCACATCAACCTCTATGATGTTTCTCTAGCAACTAGCGAAGTAATTTTATAGAAGCATGTTAATAATTTGAGCGGGGGGGTAGGTAGTTCTTTGTTAATGGTGCTAATGAATTTTGGCTTTTTGTTAAAAGTACTTTTTCTTATCCTTCAAAGTTGACCAGGAAATTCCTATGTAAGACAGGCCACGTCTCTACCCAAAAATCAGGGGGAAAGGCACAAGTTTTAGAATCAAACTGATATGAGTTTGAACTCTAACCATGCCTCTTATGATCCAAGTGGCCCTGGATTGGCCTTACAATCTTTCTAAGCCTCGATTTCCTTATCTGGAAAAATAGAGATAAATATAATTAGCTCACAGAGATGCTGTGAAGATCAGAGACAAGGTACACGAAAGACACAGCTTAACGCTGGGCCTATAGTAAATTCTCAATAAACACACCAACACATTCAACCAAATTCTTTCTCAACAATTAAAGTCATGTCAATTATATCTCAATTTTGAAAAAAAAATTAATAAAAAATAAACCCACCCACCTCCCCCAACAGAATGAAACATTAAAATCCCTGGTTGCTTAATGGCGTGTTACAACTATTAGCAGAATATGAGAGTTTGGTGTTTATTCTTTTTTTTTTTTTTCACGAGTGAAGAACTGGGGACAAGAGAAAGAAAAGTACGAGGAAAGTGACTACCTTGGTCTTTGGGTCCTCTGACTGACTGAAGAACAGGGAGGCTTGGTTGTCAGCCTGGATCCAGAAAGTGTAATTATTTGTCTCTGGAGCCACAAAGAAACCACTGAGCCGTGCTCTGGAAAAGAGAAACACAGAGAAGTGAGAACAACAAACACCCAAATCACTGACCGAAAAAATGCATGATCTTGTACTTTGTTTTCCTTAAAAAAAAAAAAATTATTTGTCAGAGAGGGAGAGCACAAGCAGGGGGAGCAGCAGACAGAGGGAGAGGGAGAAGCAGGGTTCCTGCCAAAAAGGGAGCCCAATGCAGGCCTCGATCGCAGGACCTTAGAATCATGCATGACCTGAGCCAAAGGCAGACCCTTAACTGACTGAGCCACCCAAGTGCCCCACTGTACTGTTTTTCTTTGTGGCAAAGAGAAAGAAACAATTGACTCTGTGCCCTGTGAATGGCCAGGATACTCTGGAAACAGCTAATCCTACAGCACCTGCTAGTCAACATCTCAAGGTGTCTTTGAGAAAGTTGTAGCTGCAGCACAGGGCTGTCTGAAGGCTTAGCTGAGAACATTTACTAACACTTAGTGCAGGGTCTGGCCCATGGTAAGAATGCAATTAATAGTAAATATTATTCTTATTATTAGAAATAGAGATCACCAACTGCAAAGGCCCCAAGTGATATTAAGAGAAGCTTCTATTTTGTCTCCTTCATGGTAGACATTAACTTCACAGAAGGTGTTTATGTGGGGTTTCACAGACTGTCATGTCTCTTTAAAATATCATATTCTTCTTGGTGAAAAAGTATGTGTGCCGTAATGTGGCACAGGTGGGCTTCTGAAGAAATCACCAGACTCGAAATTAGAAAAATTCAGAGCTTAGTTCTGATACTTGATAGTTATATAACATTAGAAAAACACCTTTCCTACTGGGGACTATGGTTCCTCATCAGCAAACTAGACCTATAAATATTTCCTCAGTTGTTGCTTCTCATGAACTAACTTGTCTTCGAAGGCCTGGAGCATGGTAGTAAGTTAATACATATCAGCTGAACTGAATAAGAAGATTGGGAGACCCATTGGATGTGCTGAGGAAGGTCAGTACTTGCTGTCCGACCCTGCGCTGTGGCTGTACACGGGCGTGGCAAGGCTAGTCAGCCCCCAAGATAATGACCTTGCTCTCCACCTTCTAAAACCCTCAGTCATGCACACAATGTTCTGTGTAGTGTAGGTGATCAGTAAATAGTTTTTAATTGTTTGAAGGTTTACTAATTAAACATTATCTCACAAAAAGCGCGGGGGGGGGTGATTTGCTCTGAGCCTGCCAATTACCTCAATATCTACAGAGGATATTTTTCCAATTAAAAATATTACAACCCACAGAGAAAAGTCAATCAAATGTGTCAGCAATTTCAAATTAAAAGATACATCCTACAACTTCAAAGAATACAGGTAATTTTATGAAACACTTCAAAAATATGACCATATTTTTTAATATTTCAGATCAATTCTAGTGACCTTAACATTAGAGACAGATATGGCTAAGCAAATGATTAAACTATCAGAATATTTTCTGAAAACCATTCTGAAAATAACTATTTTAAAGTTCCACCAACATAATGATTTATCAATTAATCAATAAATATTCCAATTTTTTAATTTAAAAATTTTGAGTTTTAAAGAAACGATTGACAGAGAGAATGGAAAGTTACTCTGGTGTGTAGCGCCTCCAAGTGGCAGTTAGACTTCTCTGCAGGTGGTACCATAAAGCCAAATGCCCTTTCGTATTTTGAGGTGGTCTGACTCCTTAACGTTCTCCCACACACTGAATATAGCTGAAAGGTTTTCCTTTGAACATTATTGATGGTTCTCAAAAACTATGATAAAGATGTACCATTAGATGCCACAAGGGTCCACCATGATTGCCACTTTAAAACTATACATTGGTGGTTAAATGTCTAGTTAGTTAGGTTTCTGGGACAATAGAGACTACTCTTTCCTATTCACAGTTTTCCTTCCCGCTTTGGCTTCTTTGATGTCTGAAATTCCCTGAACAGGGAACAAAGTCTTTCATTCCACAATTGAGTTGAAATCTTAAATGGCCAAATCCTTGGCCAAAGTCACAGAATGGCTGGAATTCACAGTCAGGGTCATCACCAACCTCTTTGAGAAGAGGTTTGAAAGGAGAAGAGATCCATCACACATTAAAGACTCCTTAACTCTGTATATACATTGAGGGCACACGAAGGAAACAGGGTGTATAAGCAATTCTCAACTTTTTATACTTTAAGACCACTTTAGAAAACTAGACACTTTGGCCATGTCCTTGGAGGGATTAAAAATGGTCAGAGCAACACTAATAGAAATCCATAACCACACTGCCATCATTGCTATGGAAAACAATGTCTCCCGGAGCCCATAATAGCTTCCCCTGCTAGGCGCCCAGCCACTGGGTGACCTTCGGCACTGGGTGCTTGTTCGAAATGACAAAAGGCACATTCTTGCTTCTTTCTTTGGCATCAGCCAGGTGTTGGTTTCACGTCTTAGCCACGTACTTACAGCAAGTTTTACCCCACTCTCTGCCAAGTCTCCTGGCTTATCCAGCTCAGTGTTCCAATTAATAGTCATCACCCAAAGCAGACTATAAACTTACTTGTAGAAAATATAAATTTTACCTATTGATCTAAAGTTCACGCGCACCTCCAGAAGGCTTGTGTTGCACTAACATGACCGACACTGGTTGAGAACAGTGGTCAAACTATAGTTGAATCGGTGGCTTTTCCAACTGCTCCCCTGGAAATCTCATCGCTTATTGTCTCCTGGTCTCACCTAGGCCAGTAAAGACACTTTTGATAGGAACTCCCACTTTGCCTATAACATACCTGAATGGCTGCCCTTCTTTTGACCAAAATCCAAATGGCGAACTGGCATTAGGGACAATCTGACACCGGTATCCAGGGGTGGCTGAGGTGAGATCCAAGCCCTCGACAGCATCTCCGACTTCAAACAGAAGCCCCCGGTTGCCTGTAAGACACGCATATCTCATAAACATCAGAGGACATTCATCCCCAAATTGAGGAACTACTTTACCTCAGATAACAGAGTGAAGGTGATCCAGATACTCTCTACAAAGGTTGAGTCAACCAAGACCCAGACAGAGTAGTCACGTGAGAGGATCTACAGATAACACAAATGTTATGGAAAGGAGAAAGTATTGTATAGTGTGGGACTGAGACTCTTGGAAAGAGATACTTGATAAGGAGCAGTAAGGGGACATGTTTTCAGAGGACCACAGAAGGGCAGGGAGCCCTTTTTAAAGGGAGTGTCAGCAAAAGAGAAGCCACTCATGGGGAGAACTGACTGAGCAAACAAATATGATTGAGTAATGGAATTATAATAGTGTGCTCTGACTTCTCTTGCTCAGGAGTGAACTTCAGTATCTTTTTTTTAATTAATTTATTTTTTTGAGAGAATACATATTTGAGAGTGAGCACAAGCACAGCAATGTGGTGAGGAGGGGGCAGCAGGAGAGAGAGAAGCAAGCTCCCCACTGAGCAGGGAACGCCACTCAGGACTTGATCCTAGCTCCCTGAAACAGTGACCTGAGCTGAAGGCAGGCAGGTAACCAACTAAGCCACCCAGATGCTCCCTCAGGGTCTTTTAAGTTCTAGTTCAGCATGGGAATTCTATTCCCTACAACCCTTTTTTCCCAGAAAAACAATCCTTAAATTTTTCACATGGCATGACCCCAATGTGTGGACTCACACATGGAACAAATTATGTGGCGTGCTGCCATTACATGATATTTTCAATGATACTTACTGATTAATTTGTGTTTCATGTTAAGCGAACCTTGACACCAAAGGTATATGTACAATCGGTATTGCATGATTGCCCCCTTGGACTGAGGGTGCACCCGGGGAATCACCCATTTGTGGATTTGGATTCCAGATTTGCCACTTCCTACATGTGCATCTTTGAGCAAACAGCTTAATGCCTTCATTTTCTTGTGCATCAAAATGGCAAGACCAATAAATAGAGATCATGCACCAAAGACTAAGGGAGAAGGAGATATATGTCAATTGCATCTCAGCAAGGCTGGGGGAGGGGAGAATGAGTCAATTTAATAATTCTAGCAAAAAAAAAAAAAGTCTAAGGGAGCTTAAAATATATACACAAAGAGCCTGAAATATAGTAAGTACTCCTTAAAGGATCACCGTGTTATTGTTATTGTTGTTGTTATTATTATTATTATTATTTTAACTACTACTATTGTTCTTGTGAAATCCCCCCCAAAAAAGTAAATAAAGAACAAGCAGAAAAATAAGAGCATATTTTAATATAGTACTTGAGTTACTGGAGAGCTGTTTTGATGCCTGTCCTGTGCATGGAAAGATGTTCTGGGCACCTCCCAGAACTCCACCATCTCCCCAGTACCAAGCAGTTGTTGCCAAGAGCCCCTCCATGGACCATGGAGCGTCACTGCCTTACATAGCAATTTGCCCTCCTTTCATAGAAAAAACTTCAAAAGGTCTTCCTAAAGGACATTAACTCCCAAGAACAGTTGCATTCAGGAAATTAGCCTACCATTACCCAAGGAGCGAGCGCAGGGACCGCTGGAAGAGGGGACAGCTCTCTATTTCCGGACAGGAAACATACATTATCTCTACCACATGCTTCAGTGGTTTTCTTTGCTTGTGTGGGATATTTCCTTGAGTAAAAATGGCAGATTTGAGACCCAGAGAATGCTCAAGCCAAAGCTTTCCCTATCTCTCTCTGTCTTTTACACCTGAATGGCCTTTCTTTAGAAAGGCTTCTCCTCCCACTGGGTTACTTTCCCTGCAAGTGCGGAGCTTCTGGAGTTGAGCTCAGTCTGTGCTCAAACCGTGAAGTCGGCCCCTATGGGGCAGGTAAGGAATACCGACGCGCAGCTGTGGGTCCAGGCTACGTAACACGCCAACGGCCCTTCATCCCTAACTGTACCTGAACTTCCAGAAAAGTGCTCCAGGGTTGTGCTTTTCATCTGCAGACGAGAACAAGTGAAAGCTCTCCCCTTGCCACCCCCATTTCTGCCCACTCCAGGCATAAACTTGAGGCAAGGGTACAATACATCCCTACTTTCCAAAGAAGAAAGAAATGGCATTTAAATGCACCCCCGTGTGCCCCACTCCCTGGCCTTGCCTGCTGCTGTCATGAGCTCAGGAGAGGGCACTCGAATGTTCCCGTCTTCTTAGACAGTGAGCTCCCAACTGACCCACCGTGTGGAGGGAGGCAGCTTAGGGGTTTCCACCAGTAGCTACAACAATGTCTTGAATGCAGTTATGCTTTCCAGATCAGGTCTCCCCTAACCCCACTGTCCATTCTTCTGGCCAGGACTAGAAGCACAGTGTTGTGAAACATGGGACAAAGCTAAGGGTCTCTCTCAAAGGAAAGCCCTGACAGTGGTGTCTTGGACCCAGAGCTCACTGAGCACACCAGTCAAATAGCTGAGACAGCAAATGCTCACTTCTACCTCCCCAGCCCTCGTGGTTGTAACTGGAGTTCACTGAACAACCGTGGTGATAACTTCCTTACCTGCCTGAGGGGCAGTGAGCCTTGCACCTTTACCTGGAGGTCTGGTGGTACACTCAATCTTCCTGGGAGACACGTGTCTAATATCGCATAGAATACCTGAGGAGAATTTTTTTTTAATTAGATAAATGGATAAAGAAAGAAAGAGAAAGAAAGAGAGAGAGAGAGAGAGGTATATAGATGCAACACAGGACAACATGACCACGCTGAAGTAGACAGGCTCCTATTCTAAGGCAATGAACCAGATGTGGGTCACATAGCAAACGTTGTCCCCTCAAATGAAGGGGGCCAAGAAAGGGAGAGCACAGGGCAATGGGACATAGGGCAGCTTATAGTAATCAGTAAGAAAGCCAGGCAAACCAATGCCATTCACTGAGAACATGCCCAACTACTCAGCTGAGCATGGAAGGATAAGCGTGACATGAGATGGTGTCACCAACTGGAGGAGCTTCCCACCTGGCAGAATAGAAGGTTCTAGAAGAGTCCCACAGAAGGATTAGCCAAGAGAGCATTCCAGAAGAAGATGCACAGAAAATGCCTGTCTACTCCAGCGTATAGAGAGGGCTAAATAAGGAGGGTGGGGAGAGAGGTTGCCTTTCAGTAGGAGTAGAGCTTTGTAAAGAGGCAGCAGTACATTTCCCTTCTCTTCATTCCCAGGATGAGGATCCCTGAGGGAACTGCCCATGAATTATGAGTGTGTCTGCAGAACACCTGTTCCTGCCGGACTTCGAGCCCACCTGGTCTCAACCAAACGGGGCCAATACCTTAGGACAGGGTGGCATGATGAGTTGGAAGAGGCAAAAATTGTTTCCCCCACTCTCTCCCTGCCATGAGAGATACACAGTCTCCTGCAGCATTTAAAACTATGAACTATTTTCAGCCATTTCAACTTAGTTACCTGCTATGGTAACCTGGGCAGGATTGTCAAAGAAGTTTCCCATAATTGTGATGTCTGTTCTTCCCCCAAGGCTCCCAGTGCCTGGAAACACTGAGAGTATTTCTGCAAAAGATAAAAAAAAAAAAAAGTAAGCTTCCGAATATAGACCAGAATGTGACCCAGATAATAATATAATAATAGAGGGCTACCAATAATGTATTCTTTTTTTAATATTTTATTTATTTATTTGACAGAGAGAGAGAGTACAGCAGGGGGAGCAGCAGACAGAGGGAGAGGGAGAAGCAGACTCCCCTCCGAGCAGGGAGCCTGATGCAGGGCTCCATCCCAGGACCCTGGGATCATGACCTGAGTTGATGGCAGACACTCATTGAATGAGTCACCCAGGTGCCCCTCAATAATGTACTCTTTACTTGAACTTTTCTAAGATGAGCAATGGTTAGAATTTTCTGCAATAATAGTCATTCAAACTGCATATAAGGACTCAACTATAACAATATATACAATACAAATAGGATCGATATTTGAAAGTGACTGAATTCAGTCACTCATGCTATCAACAGAAATCCCTATATACCATGAGGCTTTCTTAGGCAATCTGTCACCAGACCTCAAGTACTCAATGTATAAGTCAAAGAATAGTAGAGGAGTCAACTTTGAATGCACCAAGCAAGGCCCCATTCACCCATATGAGTTTGCAGCTTGCATTATGCAAAAGAAGGAATCCCACCCCCATCTTCAGGAGCCTTGTCTTCCTCCCCACCCTGCATGCTCCTCCCCCTATATGAATGCACCCCCTCAAACCTTCCATGCTGTCTCCCGACTGCTTAAAAACCCCACCGCCATATGCCACATAGGTCCCAGAACATAAGATTTTCTGGTCCTTTCCTCTCTTATGATCCAACTTTGACCATTCTTGGTCCCATTCCCACCAGGGGAAAGAGGAGTTGTGTTCTCCAATAAACTGAAGATACAAAGAAGCTAATCATGAGTGGTTATGGAGTTTACCAGGGCATTTCTTACATAATGCTCCTGCCCATGAAACAGTATAATTATGATATCCTGAGCTAGTGAAATTAAAGAGAGCACATGAAAGTATATGGGGGGGTTTAGAAGTACTGAGGGTCTGGTCGAGTAGAAAGAAATTTCTAGAAATGACTCCAGAGCCAAATCTTAAGGCATGAGTTAGAACTGGTCAAGTGAAGCAGAGAGAGAAGGGAGAGGGTGTTTAAACAAAGCAAGTGATAGCTTTATGTGAGAGAAGTGGCATTTCAAGTTCATTTCAGTGTTGCTGGAATATAAGAGGGAATGATGGAGCAGGAGAAGCCGAAGAGGAGGAGACCAGAGTCTGGTGTCTGGTACCGTTTTCCTGTGAGGGCAGCCAGCAGGGAGGAGGCATCAGGTGTGTGGTTGCTATAGGGCATGGTGGTGGTGATGGTGGGCGCAGACCAGCAGGGGAGAGATCGCAGATAGGGGCCCCTGGGAACCATTGTGGCAGGCTGGCAAGAAATGATGAGATTCTGAATCAAGGCAGTGGTAGTAGAGATAGAGTGGATACATCATCTTTAAGAACTCTATAGGAGGTCTAATTGCAATAAGTAATCTAAAACCATATCAAGAAATCAAGGGGAGGTAAAACCAACAGAAACTGGTAACTGAATGGATTAGAGACAAGAGAAGGGACAAAAATCATAGATGAATCCCAAGACTCTTGCTCATCTCCTTTTCTTTTGACAGCTTTTGGAGTCAGGATGGACTTTTTGTCCATTTTGTCCAGTTTATAGATATTTAATTACAGATCAGAAAGGCTAAATGGCTTAATGGAACTCAACAAATCATTGGATGTTAGCCCTTGGGGAGCTCTACCAGGAACTCTTTGTCACGGTCCACATCCCCTCTCCCATTGCCTCCTCTGCTCTAAGGAAGTTATGGCCTGAGAGTCCTCATCCCAAAAAGACACTGGTGCCAAAAATATGAAATATCTCTGTGACTGGAGAGGCCTGTCAGCCTGCGTGGTAGTCAGGGCAAGAAAACTTGGGGTCAGGTGGCCAAGAGAGTGTACTTCCCATTGTATATCACTTTTGTGCATAAGATTTCAAATCGGATCCGCATTTTCTAACACTAGGAATTTCGGTTTCTTTGCCTTTCTGGGTCTGTGTCTTTATCTGTAAAATGAGACCAGGACTATCCATCTCATAGCTGAATTAAATAAATATTGAGATCACGTGTAAAATAACAAGCCCCAGCTATGCTTCCCTCAGCCCTCACTATCACCATCCCCTTGGGGGTTTCTTCAAACTGACTCTCAAAGAGACAAGTTAAACTGTGTAAATAAAATAAAGGCAAACGTCAATATTCAGCTTTTTACACAGTTAGACTCACTCTAGAGAGTGAATGACATTTGCCCCACGACCTACAAAATTTCTGAACTTTTGGCAAACGTCAATCCTGCTGTCCCTGGAATGGGCTCCTCCCTCACAGGTGCGTCTTCAGTGGTTTTATGGTCATTGTCAAGACTCAAATCTAAGTGCTCTTCTTCAGTGGTGACCTTTCTACTGCCAAATTGGGTTCACAATTTCATCACGTTTCCAATTTTCAGCATTCATTTTCAGCACAGAGGTTTACCCATTAGATAGCCACACCAAAGCTGAATATCAATATCAGCAAGTCATAAATTGTTGGATGAATGTTGGGAGGTGGCATTAAAGTAACTGGAAAGATACATTTTTGTACTTTTGGGGGCCATCGCTTTTCTATTATTTCTCAGAACATAGAACAAGGATGACTTCCTTTCTTTCATTCAGTTTATATCCACAAATTTTGTATAGAAATCTATGATCAAGCTTCTTTCAAGATAGTAATGAAAGCTGACACTCACACTTCTCACCCAAAACCTAAGAGTCACCATCATTATGGGGAGGACAGCTTCTGGTGCTCAGGATTAGAGAGAAATGGCACCAGGAGAAAGGGAAGAAGGTTCCAACATTGAGTGAGGTATGAAGGAAGGAGTGAGGAGTTCAGGGAGAAAAGCAATAGTACCTGAGTATGTCTGGTACAGGAAAAGGTCCAGTTTAGCACTGACCATCCATGCATTCTTGTGTACCATGGACCTTCAAAGACAAAGGTTTTTTTAGATGAAAAAGCATTCGAAATTGCTTTTCTTTAATTGGCTGCCTAAAACAAAGATCAAGGGCCAACCTCCCCTGATCTTTAGAACATTCTGGATACCAGCTCCCTTTGACAAGTAGAAAACAATACCAATGGGGTAATCTGTGTTTTGTGATTTTTAAAGTTTTCATACTAATACCTACTTACAGAGAGTCCCAATAATACCTGCTTCACACAGCATCATAAGTATTAGGGAAAGATGAAGGTGAAAGGGCCTGGTAAAAAGCTGGGACATGCAATAGATATATTAGTGTTATTCCTTCCTAAATTCGAGAGAGAGACAGAACCTCCATACTTGGGGCTGGGAGCTATAGGTAATGTGTTGCTACCACAATGGGGTGAACATCAGTTAGAGAGTCTGCTTTTAAGGAAAACCCCTGACAAATATATGGTATCAGAACATTAGGTAAGGCTTGCAGAAACCATCCTGAATCATAATCTCTTCTCCAAAACTCTATGAAATCTGGACCCTTTCCATCTTGAGGAAGGCATTTCCTGGAATGGTACAAGGCATTTCATGGAACAGTGTGCTGTTTTAAATTTATGAGATTACTGAAGACCTAATTCCCACAATTCTGTGCTGTCATAGCACTAAAACATTTATATTACCTCAAGATGAGTATGTATGACACAATTATATTCACCTATGTCAAAGAAATCAAGCAGGTACATGGAGTGTCATTAAGCTATTTTGTTCCCATATGTTTAGAATTTTCCACTATAAAAGATTCAAAAAATAAGCAGGACCAGAAAGAGATCATTAATATAAGGTGACGATAAATTTGCTGGTTTCCAGTTACTTACTTTCCTTTGTTAAATACTGAGAAACTAACATTCTGGGAGCCTGTAACAAAAAGAAACAGATATTAACACAGGAGTCTGCCTGTATCACTGGGACCAAGCCACTGCTACCATAAACCCAAGGACTCCAGATTCAAGTTACTACCCAAATCTGTAATTTCTTTAACTGGCCCAAAATAAGCACCTTTGAGACTCAGCACCATCGCTGTTGACTTCCAACGATAAAAGGGTAAATGCAGTAGCACACAGCAGTTCAGAGCCTAGGTTTATAGTTATGCTAAGCACACTAAGTCCATAACCAGCTGCCCTGGTCACTAGCAACAATTTTCTCACCCATAAAGTGAAAATAATTCCACCAACTTCATCAGTCCATTCACTGTGACAATTAAATTAATTTCTATTTAAGCTGTTTCATATAGCTTTTTAAGCAGTTCTCAATGCATGGTAATTACTATTATCATCCTTGTGAGAACCAATCCTTGAAATCATATTTTTCTGATACAGAAAAAGAAACTTAAACAGACCAATGTAGTTGCCTTCCACACGGCACTGCAGAGTCCCAAGACCATGGTCTTCCTGAAGAGGATAGCTAGAGAAAAAAACAAAACCTAAGGTGAGAATTACCAGAAAACAGTGGGAAAGTTCAGTAGTTCTGACTCTTTAGCCAGTAAAGTGAAAGAAATAAAATAAAAGGCCAGTTAGTCCATTAAATTGGCAGATACTGAAGGCATAATGAATAGTACTAACAAGAGTTCTCATCAATACATATGCTATCACTCAAACACATAATGTTAGGGACAAAATTTAACTCACTCCTAACCTTTTTTCAGACCTTTCCATTCTTTCCAAAATCTTTACAACAAGGACAGAAAAACTCTTACCAAAAAAAAAAATCTATTAAGTGTGAACCCGCTACAGAATGGGAGAAGACATTTATAAGTGACATATCTGATAAGGGGTTAGTATCCAAAAATCTACAAACAATTTGTCAAACTCAACACCCAAAAAACAAATAATCCAGTTAAGAAATGGGCAAAAGACATGAATAGACATTTTTCCAAAGAAGACAAGCAGATGGCCAACAGACACATGAAAAGTTGTTCAACATCACATATCATCAATAATACTAATCAAAACCATGATAAGATACCACCACACACCTGTCATAATGGCTAAAATTAACAACACAGGAAGCAACAGATGGTGAAGAAGCAGAGAAAGGGGAACACTCTTACACAGTTGGTGAGAATGCAAGATGGTGTAGCCATTCAGGAGAACAGTATGGAGGTTCCTCAAAGAGTTAAAAGTAGAACTACCCTATGACCTAGTAATTGCACTAGCAGGTATTTACCCAAAAGTTACAAAAATAGTGATTCGAAGGGGTAGCCCAGCGTTTAAAGCAGCATTATCAACAACAGCCAACTATGGAAATTTCCAACTATGGAAAGAGCCCAGATGTCCATTGACTGATGAATGGATAATTCATATCCATATGAATTATATTTACTTATATATAATATATATAATTAATTATATATAATTCCATATATATGGAATATATATATATATATACAATGGACTATTATTCAGCCATAAAAAGAATAACAAAAGCCATTAAAAAAGAATGAAATCTTTCCATTTGCAACAATATGGATGGAACTAGAAGATATTATGCTAAGTCAGTCAGAGAAAGATGAATACTATATGATATCACTCAAATGTAGAATTTAAGAAAAAAAAACAGAAAAACATAGTGGAATGGAATAAAAAAAGAAGGAATCAATCCATAAGAGACTCTTAACTATAGAACAAACTGAGGGTCACTGGAGGAGTGATGGGTGGAGGATGGGCTAAATGGGTGATGAGTATTAAGGAGGACACTTGTGTTGAGCACTGCGATATGTGATATGTGAGTGACAAATCATGAAATTCTTCTCCCAAAACCATATTACACTATATGTTAACTAACTATAATTTAAATAAAAATTTGGGGGAATCTTGGAACACTGAAAAAATAAAATAAATTTAAAGTAAAAAAGAAGACATTAAACAAATGTACTATACAAATTTAGGGGGGCAAAGGTTGAAAAACCTGAGAACGGATCTTGTACAGATCCAACTTTGAAGTAATATGGTGCCAAAAGAGGCACCAAGAAAGAGAACTATTGAAGAATATTAAACTCCCTTATTCTTTTTAAAGACTGCAAAAAATTGGGGGGAAAATTGTCAACCCCAAAAAGAAGGATAGTGAGCAAACAAACTGAAGACACCAGGAAGAAACTACATTATAGAGTCTGGCTCTATAAAATGCCAGTCCCAAAACACTAAGTCACCAACTTACACTGTTGGTGAGAATGCAAGATGGTGTAGCCACTCAGGTGCTATAATTCTTGTGATGGCCTCAAGAGAAGGTTAAATCTACTCAATCCTGAGTGTAGTAAAAATCCAGTAAAATATTGGTTAGCTAAACTATAAGCATGTGGACACTCATTTTAAAAATTCATTGTAATGTATACAAAAACAAATTTCAGTTGTTTTTTTATTCCTTTGGCCAGTCATCACAGCAGAGTGGTTAAGAGCATGAACTTGGAGCCTCTCTAGTCAGCCCAGGTACTCATTCCAGCTCTTTGTAAGGCCTTGATCAAGTTACTAGAACCCGCTGTGCCTCAGTTTCCTCAACTATAAAGCAGGACTAATAACCCTAATGTCTTCACAAGGATATTAGGTAACCTAAATGTGAAAGCATTTGAGTAGGGCCTGGCCTAGACTAAGCACTTAGTATTAGCTATCTGTTTTCAAGAATACTTTCAGAATCTACTTCAATTTGCATTTTGAATCAATTATCATGTATTTTCCAGTAAGTCTAAAAGTAAGGCAGTCAGCAGTTATGGGTGATCTATGTTAAAAAAAATAAATGTGTGTGTGTGTGAGAAAGAGAGAGAGAGAGACAGAGATAGAGACAGAGACAGAGAGAGACAGAGAGATAGAGAGACAGAAAGAGAGAGAGACAGAGAGACAGAGAAACTCACATGGAAGAACTAAAAGCATGTATGTAAGCGGGAAAGACACTCACCGGCTTCCGGTCTGCCTGTTTATAAGAGAGCAGGCTGTGACCCATTTGTCTCCTTGAGCTTCCAAGATCAATGGGCTAGATAAAAAAAATGGGGTTGAAAAATGTGAGACAATAGTGTAAGGCTCCCAGTAAACACTCCTGGCAAAACTCACAAAAAGCATTATTCTGAACATTCTCCTCTGGATTTATGGGGCATTCTGCAGGTGGCCAAAACCCGTCCCCTGAGGAGATGTTGAATCAAGTCTCAGCCTGCAGGTTGGAGTGCATAGCTCTTTCTCATGATCTCCACTTTCACACAGCAGAAGGAGCATTTCCCTTTTCCCCAAAATCTTCATCATGTCCACAGTGGCTCTTTTGGGTCTACACAGAACTACTGTGGAGTTGAGGCTTTTGTTCCCCCTTTCAAATGCTGTACCCCAGACTGAGGCTGACATGGGACCAAGCAGTGAATGTGACATATTATTAAGGATGACATTGGGGCTTCTAGCCTCCACAGAAAGAGTAATTTCCCTTTAAGGCAAGTTGACCGTGACTTAATGCCAGAAATGCAGATCCTGAGCATAGCCAGATCATGTCCTCTTCAACTAGGGCAGAATCACAGAGAGGGAACAGAACAGAGGAAGGTACCCACATTCTCTCTAGGAGTACAAGGAAAATTAGGCACAGTCTAAGAATCTGCTCAACTATAGTAAGACTAGGTCCCTTCTACCTCATCAATCCTGGCTGCAACTACTTCATAGGTTGTGTAAGCAGTGGCTTAGAGCTTCTGCCAAAAACTACAACTTCAACACTTTCCCTCTGGTCCTCCTCTTTCCCTAGCACATATGATTTAATAGTAACACTTTCTGTTTCAAGAGTCTCTGGTAAAGAAATTCATGTTGGCAATTCCAGTCATTCCCAGAAAACAGTAAAATTCAACGACTCTCAGCACCTTCTCCCTTCCTCCCATCACACTAACAGGATTTCTAAATGCACAAATACATACCAACCAAACAGGGAAGTTATCATGGTCTTTTGGGTTCACGTGTTGTTTTATAGAAAATTTATTTCAGCCTCAGAAACAAGGGGAAGAAAGATAAGAATCGAAAAAGAAAACCCACAGATGCAATTACAGTGTGATTCACGCTGAGCCCAGAGTAACTAGTTGTCAGTAAATAAATGGACCAACTTAATCGACCAGTTGCAATTACATTAACAAAGTTTGCTGAAGCCCAGTCCACCAGGGACCATAAACTGCAAACAGGAAAAGAGCAATTCTGTGCCAACTGCTCACAATTTATTGCTATCGAAGAAGCTAGGTTCAGGAAGCAATCCAGCATATTTGTAACTAGTTGAACACCCAAACGAACACACGCTTACCTATCAATGTACTCAGCATCAAAATCAAAGGCTTCTGATCTTCCAGTGATAATCCAGCCATACACATGTATTAGTTTTCCTGTTTTAAGAAGATTTTTAAAAAATTTAATAGACTTACCTCCAACTGTATATTCTAACATAAACTATTCCCTTTTGGTTAAATCTATTTAATACAGCCAAACTGGTCATGAGTCAGAATATTAATGCTTTTTTACAAATAGTACAACAGGGAAGAAGCCCCAAACATGATCCAGTGATCAATACTACACTTTGGAAAGGCTAAAATAACCAATTATTGCAATCACAGGCTTAATCATTATGTATGGAGCATAGAAACAATAACAGGTCTTCCTCACAGTCCCACGAAGTATGAGGCTTTCAGGTGGAAGGGGTTGGTTTGCACACACTACCTTGTTCCACCTCTTGGGTGTGTGTAGACCATAATCTAACATGCGCCTTAAGGAAAATGTGTCTTGGGGTATTCCACAATTTATGATACTTTTCTCTGAATGCTTGTTAAAACGAACAAACCAGGATCTGCCTATCCCACAATCTGGACGGGTATTCCAGATATTAGCCTTTTTTCCACATCTCAGAGTACAAAAGATAAATGTCAAGGATGACCCAAATGAATGGGAACTAAGAAAGGAGGGGCTGAGATGAAATAGAACAGAGTTATGGTTTAAAGTATGGGCAATGGCATATCTCATTCATTCAACCAATATGCTTGTGTTCAAAGATAGGGCAAGTTGGGGGTCTGCAAACAGTTGGTGTCCACCCTGCCCAATGCAAATGGATGACTTCTATTGCTGTGCTCCTGTATGTGACTCACAGGGATTTTCAATGGGTAGCAAGCATTTCCCTAATACTCCCCTCTTTTGAGTTCAAGTTCAAGAGGAAGTGCAGGCATCAGCAATCCCCTCTCAGAAAGGTGAACTTTAGGTACTGCCCCCACCCGCTCAGCTCCCAAGAGGTGAAAAGGGAATCTGATGTAATTCTTTTCCAAAAGAGTTTGGGGGTCCCTCCCAGATGCTACATGAACTGATTTCTTCCACAGTTGAAAACACCTACATTCAGCTCTGTGCAACTACATGAGGCAAAGTTTTAAGCAAACACACCACCGCGAGGTGATAGAGTTCAAGTTCACCAGACAACTCCATGACCTGGAAATGTGTGCTTTCCAAATAATTAGAGAATTTAACCATCTGTGCTATAATCTTGTAGCATCACAAATGATGTGAATAGATGAGAGAGGTTTTGGTTAATAAGTAAACCTGGATGGCTCAGTCGGTTAAGCATCTGCCTTTGGCTCAGGTCATGATTCAGGGTCCTGGGATCAAGCCCTGCATCGGGCTCCCTGCTCAGCGGGGAGTATGCTTCTCCCTCTCCCTCTGCCTGTTGCTCTCCCTGCTTGTGCTCGCTCTCTCTCTCTCTCTCTCTCTCTCTCTCTCTCTCTCTTTCTCTCTCTCAAATAAATAAAATCTTTTGGAAAAAAATAAGTAAAACCTCAAAGATGGAAAGAAAAGAGCACATATAGGGCTCGTGAAGTCGCTAAATGCAGAGGACTTGGAATATCTTCATGGCCACATTTAAAGCCACAAAAGAACATTACCAAGAAGGTGTTCCCTTCACACTGTGCCTATAGTGTAGTAATACAAGATGCTTTCAGACGCGGTCATTGGGTGACTGGCAGTGAAACCATGGGAACCTTCCAGGAAGTATAAGAGCTACTGTACAGTGAATGGGTAGAAAGGGAGGGAACCAAATACCTTAGACAAAGGTCACAAACACAAAGAAAGCCTCGTCTGCAGTTCTTTGCTCTCATCAACAACTGGCAAAATCATTCATTTCCCTTTGTTTCAATAGACCTAAATTACTGATTCCCAGCTCTGATGGGCACAATTTTAAAAAACTGGTAACAAGTTATAGAAATTGGGAATTCTGTGGCTTTTTATCTTTTTCCTAAATAAAGAAGCCCACAGAGGCTGAGAAATGGCTAAGCCTGCCCACAGTGCTGGACGATTCTGCATCATGGTGGAGGACTGTTAATCACAGGTAGAAAGTCAACTGTTAATGGAACGTCATCTCTCCTGCCCCCACCCTTCCCCCATCTCTCTGGCTGCCACTCTGGGCAGGCTTCTCAAATGAAATGACAGTAATCATCTGGAAAATGATCTGCATACATCCTGCCTGGAGGGACCCCACCATTCCAACCAGGCCAGCCTCCAATCATTCCTCCAAAAGAAGACAGGGTGCCGCTCTCATAGTCGGTGGGAGAAATGGTCCTGACAGATCTGAGTGAGCCAACATCTCATTTCACACCTCGGATGGCAGGCTCCTTCCTCAGCCCTCACCCTGTGGACTTCTGCCATCGAAACAAGAGCTTTCCAGCACCAGAACAGCAGGGACCCAAACGTCGGCATGTGATTTTCAGACCACATCTCTTTTTAATAAAACATGATCAGGCCTTGCTTATTCAGACACACAGAAAGGAAAAGATCTCCGAATAACCTGCATTAATAAAATCATGACAGATTCACAGTCTTCAGGATATCGTTTAAACACTCGCATGTGTAATCTGTGTCTATGCGCATACACAAAATACAAACAACTTTTCAGCAGCTCAGATATTCATTTTGACATTCTTGAGCAGTCAAACCATTCAAAACTTGATCAGTTTACATATAAACAGTTAGCAACTTGTAGTCCCATAATTACACCATCTGGAAACACTGAACAAAGGAACAATCTGAAGGAAACATAGGAATTTGCCAAGAATCAGACAGTGAATTATATATAATCTTAGCTGTGCTTAATACTTGGTTGTAAGGCAGGCTTGGGCATTCTTGAATTTATTTCTTAGCTGCAATCCTTCTTTTATGTAGATCTCAGCTTTCTCTCTCTTCTTCTCTTCTAGCCTCTGGCCTTTGCATGTGTGTGTGCCCTCTAACTCATAAACAGACCCCCAGGAGAAGTATCAGGGTTGCTGGCCTTCCATGTGGTATGCAGCGCCTCCACTCAACACAGAAGAAAATGTTGGATATGTCTGCCACTCTGGATTTTGCCTGTCTGGGTTCAAATCCCAGCTGTACACTCACTGGTTGACTTCAAGCACGCTGTGTAACCTTTTAGTATCTCATCTCCTCATCTGCCAATGAGAATAATAATAGTCCCTATGTCATGAGGTTCTTGTGAGGATCTATATAGATAATACACGCCGAAAGCTTAGAACAGAGCCTGGCTCACAATAACGTTCAATAAAGGTTTGCTGTTATGTGGAGGATTATCAAGGTAAAAGCAATGATGATCCCATTGGCGCCTTGGTGGCTCAGTTGGATCCCGGAGACCCAGGATGGAGCCCCACATCGGTTGCCCTGCTCAGCGGGAAGCCTGCTTCTCCCTCTCTCACTCCCCCTGCTGGTGTTCCCTCTCTAGCTGTGTTTCTCTCTGTCAAATAAATAAAATATTAAAAAAAAAAAAAAAAGAGCAATGATGATCTCTATTTTCTCCATTCTCTGGCAGTACCTGGTTTGATTTTGCTAGCCTCTTTTTCTTTTTGTGTTTGGATTTTTTTATCAGTGATGTAATGGAGCAAAAGTGCCCAGAGGTAAAATCAAACCTGGTTAAAATTAAACCAGAGGTTGACACATATTTTTAAAATCAGAGAAGAAGCTCAATGATCCTCTTTATAGAGAGCACCCATCTGGATAGAAGAGTTTGCAATAGCTTTGACAAAGGGATCCATAATTATTCCTATTTTAATAGGGGATTTCTTACCTGGAGCTCCACTTGGTGGTGTAACTTGGTAAACAACGGGTGTCTGCTCCCTGGAAAACTGTTCAGGAAAGGTCATCACAAGGAAGCATTTCATTAGCATATCACGACCACAAACAAGAAGCAAAAGTCATTCCCCCTTGAAAATTAGTCTAAGGTGGTAAATGGTTACATTTCCTCAGATCAACTTTCATCTATTTCCTTTTATCCCCATAATCTATCTGTGAGGCAAAGGTGACAGATATTATTACAGTTCTTCCATAGAGAAGATAAAGGAAATGTTATCCAGGTCGCATAGCTCTCTGCCCTGCACTGTATCGTCCAAACTTCGGCAGGTCTCTCTCTACCTGCCCACCCGCCATACCCAGGAACACATTTTACCAGAAAGAAAGTAGGGAGACCAGGTTTGTGAATTCCATTATTTTAACTTGGGATCTTGGAATCCTAAAGAATTTTTTAATTTTTCTAGACAAGAATTTGCTTACATAAATGGAAAGGACTGCACCTCAAATTATTATCAGCCAACATCTAGGCAGGAATTAGTGAGCTACAAAAAAATTGAGTGTTGGGTAGGCACACAATTGAGGTATTTGGACAGTGCCTACTGGGAGAAAAATGATTCAAATGATTCAAGGAATGGGAAACAGCCCTACTCTTTGAGAAGGAGGAAACAGCACTGAGGGGAGAGGTGAAAGCCTGGTCATGGTCCTCCAAATCATCTTTCTATGCCCTCTCCCCCAGAGCATGTGCTCTGCTAATTATAAGCTCCACAAAGGCAGGGACAATGCCGGGCTCAGTCATGGTCATCTCCTTGTGCATAGCCTGGGATAGAGAAGACATTCAGATCTCTCTGAATGAATAGAGTGGTCCCCTATGAGATGACTGATATGGTACCTGGAAGTAGAGGAGAGAAAAAGACAACTCCAGGAGTCCCACCTCACCTACAGGCATCTGGGTTAGCCCAAGATTAGTGCATTTCATGGTTAGGGCCAGTGTGAACAGAGAAGCAGAAGAAAGGACTGACCAGACCAAGGGTTGACCCATGAACTAATAACACTCAGGAAGAGACCTGGTCTCCCTCTCCCGCCACCCTCACCCCCAACCTCCTCTAGATGCCTGGACTGCCTTCATTCCCCATAAACTACACTGCTTCCCACTCGCAAATCTGACAGCAGATGGTTTTGCTTGGTCTGCTTCCAGCAGGAGTCCACCTGTCCAGGGAAAATATCACCAGAGAATAACTCCATTGTTCATCGATAGCCCTAAGCAGAGGGGAGAGCCAATGACATTTCAGGAAAGCTGACAGTGGCTCGGCAGTTGTGGGTTTTAGGTGTTGATCTGCATGGCTGTACAGCCCACCATCGAGGCTAGTTTCCTCCTTTCTAAAGGAGAGGTTTAGAGACGAGGTCACAGAAAGTATGTACAGTCACGAGGTCAAGGTAAGAATGTAGTGACCTCACCAACTGGGAGCTGGCTCTGATCTCACTGAAAGATAAGGTTTAATGCAATACCACACACACTTGCCAAACTTGCACTCCCTTCCCTGGCCTTGCACTTCCTCCAGCACCCCGGCCTTCACCTCTCACTGGGATGCCCTTCATACCATTGTCATTTCCATTGGAAGTATATCCTAGGAGCCTCGTGAGGAAGAGCAGCGGTTACTGTTTCTTCTCATAGATGTTAGAAACTGAGGCAAAAGAGCAATCGAGTCCAAACCAAAAAAGACACACCTCTGGATTTCCAGCTTACAATGTAAAATCTACCACTCACTCAGTCTGTGAGCCTTCCACCAGAAACTCAGGGGCAATTGAGTGACTCCTTGATCACTTCCACCCGTTCTGCCTCATGCTGGGGCAGCTCAGAGTTAAACCTCAGAAAGAGTCTCCCTTGTGATTCCCTCTGAGCTGATGCGACAGAAAATGGTACATTTCTAAGGAACATGGGCCCCGCTCACCCAGCAAGCTAGAGACATGACAAAGTGAAAAATTAATGAGCTTCCAAATCAAGCTTCCTGAATGCTGATCCCTGAGCCCCAGCGAGGTCAGTGGCCACATGATAAGGGAGAGTTTCCTCTCATCGGATTAGGAGAGTGAAGCCACAGCCACCAGCTGCTTGATAAACCTTCTGTGAGTTGTTCAAACTTGTCAGTGCCTGCAGCAGGCTCTTTGAAGTGGACTGGTGAGATGGAATTAATTTTTAATACTCACAGTTCCCCCCAGTCCCAGTCCCAAAACAAAGAGACACACACCGTGTTTTATTTAGCTTGGAATGCCTCTCATTAACTGCATCCCCTGGTGATTTTCCATCAACTCGCCAAGCTAGGCGAAGCACTCAAGGACTTGTTTCTTTTAATGTGCAATTTTAGGAAGCACTTCTCCTCTCTCCCCTTGCTCTCCTTTCCAATCCTTAATAAGTAGGAACACTACTATCTGGGGTGAAAGGAACATCAAAACCAAAAACAGCATGGTGATCAGGAAGGGTGCTTAGCCATCCGTCTTCTGTTGCATTCACAGAGACAGGGGAGAAGTGGGGGTGCGGGGCTTAATAAGAAAGAATGATCTTTCTTTTTTCTTTCTACTGCATATGTACAGAAGTAAAATTCCAGAAAACAAGACTCTCTGGGAGTGAGAAATAAGTTGTCAAATGTGAACTGACAGCAAATTCCAAATTTGTCAATGAATTGCCTGTATAAAATATAGATTGTAACAGGGATGAATTTAGGGGATGAAGTCCTGTAAAGGAGCATTAATTAGTGACCAAGACTCTCGTGAACAGCACTTCAGCGGAGTCACTCTGTGGGAAGGATAACCATGACAAAGAGCTTGGTCAAACCTGAGCCTTTTGTGAAAAGTATAGGGCCTACTCTGTCAGAGATTAGTGGGAAACTAACCTGAAATGAACAATAGGCTGAACCAAACATAGAATTAAGACCAAGCATGCATGTCTCTTCTCCAACATAAGCTAGGCATTAACTCATAAACTCTCCCTCTCTCTGCTTCCCTTTAGATCTCTGCTTGAAGGACAATACCACCAGCAAATGTCCTTTCAATCTAGGACTGGAAAAAGGAGCAGAAATCAACCACGAAGCAGAGGGCAAAGTAGAACTTGGATCTCTGAGTCCCTTCCTACTGAGACTTAGGTTAATTGCAACTGTGAAATGAAACATTGGCCATTGATAATCTTTGCAGCTCCTCATGGGCTTCAGTTTAAATGAAGATTTAGAATCCAGCGCAGGGGGATGCCTGGGTGACTCAGTCGGTTAAGCATCTATCTTCGGCTCAGGTCATGATCCCAGGATCCTGGGATCAAGTCCAGTGTCAGGCTCCACAAGGAGTATGCTTCTCTCTCTCCCTCTGCAGCTCCCCCTGCTTATGCTTTCTCTCTCTCTCTCTCTGTGACATATAAATATATAAAATTTTTAGAAAATAGAATCCAATGCAGGTTCAACTCTTAAGTCTTTTAGATTCCACATGTAAGTGAAATCATACAGTAGTGGTCTGTCTCTATCTGACTTATTTCACTTAGCACAAGACCCTCTCGTTCCGTTCATGTTGTCACAAATGGTAAGATTTATTCTTTATGGCTGAGTAACTTTCCACTGTGTATACAAACCCCATCTTCTTTACCCACTCATCTATTGATGGACACTTGGGCTGCTTCCATGTTGTGGTTATTATAAATAATAAACATAGGGTACCATATATCTCTTCAAATTGGTGTTTTCATTGTCATCACATAAATATCCAGAAGTGAAATTGCTGGATCATATTTCTATTTTTAATTTTTTAAGGAACCCCCTTACTTTTTTCCACAGTGGCTGCACCAGTTTACATTCCCACCAGTGGAGGGAATATAGTTTAATAATATTCTGATCACTCTGTACAATGACAGATGGCAATCTAGACTTATCATGGGGATCACTTTGTAATGTATAAAAATATCAAAGCACTATGATAGACACCTGAAACTAACAGGACATCATAATTCAATAAAAAATTAAAAACTGAGCTAATTTTAAAAAGTCCTAGTTCTGCCATTTAGTACCTGGATGACATAGGCAAAATTATTGATGAGATGGATACATTATTTCATCTCTGAGCCTCAAGTTACTCATCTGTAAAACCAGGATAATAAATAGCTACCCCATAAAATTGATATGAGTATCAAATTAATGTATATAAAGCACAGAGTTTGACAAAGAAGAGCTCCATACTAAATTTTCATTGGTATCCTCTAGACACCCCACAACTACCACCCACCTTTCTTCTTACCCTGGCAAAGCAGACTCTGGCTGACTTATAACTTGCTTATTGATAACACAAGCCTACCCTCAGCTACCCACATTCCTCCATCCTTAGAACCCACCTTGAACGTACAGTTGTCTCGCGGTCCTGGACTTGGGCTGCCTACCACCTGTCCCCCAGAGTGCACCTCCAGGTAGTAAAGACCCTCATGTGCTTCGGACTGCAGAGATCTGAGAGCAGAGAGTGGAAATCCTTATAAACCCAGAATTGTAAACTACCAAAGCCAGCAGCCCAACATGATCACTCTAACTTTTCTCTGGCACTCATGAAACAGAGCTAATGAAGGATTCCTATGTTTCATTTTTCACTGTCTAGATCCACTCACCCACTGGACCTTAAAGATTGGATCCTTCAGCCATGTGTTATAATTGTTTTCTAGAAAGCCCTTGAAATTAAAAAAAACAACAACAATTCTGTCTTGCAGAATTGTAGGTTCACAGGACTTCAAGACTTAAAATAGACATTGATAGATAATATAATCTTAATGTCCATTTTTTTAAATGCTGATTAAGAAAGTTATTGTGGGAATATTATGGGTCAAGGGCAAAGTGGGGCTTGAATCCTAGGCTCTTTCTGAAAAAAGGCATTGATTTCATTCATGTGTTGCCAAAAAAAATTCTTGACTTAGTAATATTCAAGCAGTCCATAAACACTTCATATATCCATCAAGAGAGTCTTGGACCCCATCTCCTCTTTTCACAAATATCACAGTGATTTCTTCGCCTTTTTGATGCTGCCATTCCCGTTGATTTTTGTAAAAGAGGAAATGTGATGAATAAGGAACTAGAATTAAGAAGTGCTTCCCCTCCAAGATTTTCTCACCAAGCTCTTCAGTATGAGTTTAAGTATTTAAATCTTACCATCCAATGTGTAACCATTAGCCATAAGTGGTTACTGGGCACATGAGATGTGTCTGGTCCCAAATACAATACGTTAAGTGTAAAATCACTGTGGATTTTGAAGACTTGGTGTGCAAAGAACATATAAAGTATATCATTACGATGTATATTGATTACATATGAAATAAGATTCTGGATATGTTACATTAAATAAAAATTATTAAAATTATTAAAATAATTTCTTTGGTTCTTTTGACTTTTTAATGTGGCTATTAGAAACTTTTAAATTACATTTGTGGCGCACATAATATTTGGTTTAGACAGTGCTGATTTAGATGCTACAATGTCGCCCTGGTGAAAGCAGATATGTCTTTATGATAATGACTATGACAGTATTTCATTGATGATATAATGGACATTTTTTCACATCTGAGGGTTAATTGAACTTGATATTCATCTTCCAACCAATGAGTACACATAAGAGGACAGTGTTTCTTTTCCTCTAAAAAAGATTATGTAAAATCAATGGTTCATCTGAAAATCATTAGCATTGAGGGGAATAGAACATATAAATCTTCAGAGTTTTGATCTATTCATGGCAAGTTCTTGCGGGAAAACTATGCCCATATCTACTGTAAGATGTAGAACCCAGTTTTAAAAACAATAGCAACAGGGTTGTAAGAAAGTTCAGTTCAAAAGACATCTACAGAGCCACGCCTACTCACAAAGTACTGTGCTAAGTACCATAAGGACTACAAGGGTGGTATTAACACAGCCTCTGTCCTCAAAGTCCTTCATCCTAGGAGGAATCTGACAAGTTAACAACTTACGTAAGTGTCATGAGAAACCCAGGGCTCAGGGCTACTGAGGCTACATGTGCCATGCCTCTGTGCAAACTACAAAAAGAGCTCCTTCCTCAAAGCTGTGGCAACCACACCTGGATGTCAGCCTCTATCTCTCCCTTTTCAAATAAGGGCAAGATTACACTAGGTTGTATGTTCAGGAAAAAGGTGACATTTTCAGGTTAGATTTCAGTAGGCAGAGATTGAAGAAAGGGAGACTTTCTGAAGGAGAAAACAGAAAACAAAAGGAAATGACAATTTTTGTTCCCCTTAAGCAATGATCCGCTTTTACACGGCATCTCTAAGACATGAGTAGGGAAAGAATGAACTTGTAGAAACTTCATAAGCCAACAAAAACCTGAAGAGATGACCTGGAATCCTGTTCAAATCATACCAAAAAGGAAATAGGCTGAGGACTAAAGCAAATTTCCTTTCTTGCTGGTTTTGGATTTAGGCTCAATCATTATTAGAATTATGCCTATTTCAAATGATGAGTTCTTTAGATGGGGAAACGGCACCATTTATTGAAATCTTAATACTGATAGAGCTCCTTGCAAACAACAAGAAGAAAATACAGGTGGAAACACAATCCAACCCCTCCTTATAAATGTCTCACGTTTCTCAAAGTTCTTCCCTATATTTTCCTTCTCCCTTAAGCCCTAGAACCCTACTGATAGGGAATTTTTCAGAAGTTCCAAGTAGTCACATGGAACATTTTTAAAGCCATAGCTGATAACTGCGGCCCCAGAGGGAGTTGCTCTAATTTGCTGCCCAAAATTACTGCGCTAGGCAAAGCACTGGCCCTGTCTTCTTCTACCAGTTCTTCTCCTACCCAGACAGGTTACCTGGTCCTGCACATGACCACCGGAAAATCCAAGAAGACAGGAGAGACATCACAAGGGATTCTTGGCAGGGTGGGCCTAGCCACATTCACCAGCTTTATCTCCAGCTGAGAGCCATTGGTGGGATAAAGGAACTCCGACTCCAAACCTAAACACAAGGGAAAGGGGAATCTCAGGCTGAGCAGAGTTGTAATCCACACAGGAGCTTATAAAAACATGGCCATACAGGGGCAATGTGACATTCTGAGCTTGCCTGAGGAGGAAATGACTACTCTTCATTTCCAAATGCACTTATGACAATGGTGTAGATGGATGGTCTCAATTACGAGTAAGAAGAATTTTCTCTCTTCAGGTCCATCCACTGAAATCCAGGATTTTTTCAACCCTCCAAATTACTCTTTACCCTGGTACAGATGGGTAAACTAAGCTGTGGTGTAGAAGTTCCCACACATAGAACCATCTGCAAGGAAGATAACTAAGATTCTGGGGAACACATGGCTGAGGACTACGCTCTACGCTTCCATATTGTGTCATTTAGGCTTCCTGGGGTCCCATCCCACAGCTTGGGATAAGAAAGCAGACACAGGCATAGAATGGTGTGATGGGTTCTCCTGTGACATCAGCAAATAATCATCTGGAAACACAGAAATCAGTGTGAGTGGGTCCAACACCCTTCATGTCCTTAGCCAAAGATTCATATTATTTAGGATTCTTACTACCAATAAGTAAGAAACTTGCCTTTGGTAAGAGCCAAACTTACCATCAAAAATTACTGTGATCCATGTTCCCCCTGCAAGACTACCTTCTTCAGGTTCAATGTGGAAACTCTTGGAAGGCGCTGTCAATAAGTAAGAAAAACACTGAGTTTGAAGTTCAGATTCAATCCATCCACTTCTCTAATAATATAAAAACAAAAGATACCATTCCTCAGAATCACCAGAAGGGCTTGACAAAGCACAGTTTGCTGGGCCCCACCCCTGGGGTTTCTGATTCAGTAGGTGTAGGCTAAGGCTGAGAATTTACAGTTCTGACCAGGTGCTGCTGCTCTGGGGAACACATTTTCTAAACTTTCATTTTAAGGAGAGTTCTGACTGATCTTCTTATTTTGGACATCCAAGAACCCACAGTTCACCAGAACAATCCTGCATTTCTATTTCCTTTGGGAAGGGCCTCAAGGACACATTTGGTTCCTAATTAAACAAATAATATCTGTTCTGTCTTTCCCACTCTTTAATTAGATAGACATATTTTAGTAGTAAAGTCACCATTTACTTCTTGCAACTCCACTTCCCAGAGAAGAGAAGAAACTTCTAGAAGCTGTCCCTATTTCAATCGTCCTACTCAGTGTAACCATCCTCTGATTTCCTCCTTTTGAATACATGATCCGAATGACCCCCCAGAAGGATACAAAATTCTGTAGACTGTTTTGCCTTGCCTGCTCAGAAAGAGACTGAAGCATGGATGAGTGTTGGAATTCCCTTGAAAAAAAACCAACACTACAGACCACACATGGTAGGCTAGATTGGGTTCTCCCATCGAAACCACTGGCAGAGCATAATAATCAAATTCTTATCTTTGAAGACACTCCTGGACATGCCTTAGCCAAGGCAAAGCCAGTTCAAGGAGCCATCAAAAATCAGTCAGCTCCTCAGTGAGATCATAGATCGGAAAAGTGTGATCCACATTTCCTACATCAGTAAAGATAAAGGATAATCCAGGCCATGCTAACACTGGTTAGCCCAGGCCTTCCATGTACATTTACATAGAGGGCATGATTCCAAGGGTGGTGGGGAATCATTCCTATTAACACAATTATTCATGGCAGCCCAGCCAGAGCAGCCCAGCTTACCCTTCAAAAGCATATTAGATACTTCAACCTAAAAAAGGTCCAAAACAAATGCCATAAAAAGATGCTTAGGATATCCAAATTCCTAGAGGAAAATTAGAGACAGGATTTGAGAAACGAAGAGTTTGATACAAACACTCATTAACCGCTAAGATAAGATAAGCTATTCCCTTTGGGAAGATAGAGCAATAAAATCTAAAAGGAATTACATCATATGGCTCAAAAAGGAATTATAAAAAGGTTATAAATTACTATTAGAAGCTTTAGACTGTAACAGCAGCCTCCATTGGCCATTAAAAAATAGAAGTATAGATTCATAACTAATATATAGCCTCAACTACTAAACAGGAAAAAATTATCTTTAATTGAAACCCAGAACAGATGCTTCAAGACTATTCTCCTGAATAATATTTTAGGTATTGATAAACTAGTTCTCAAGGTAACTGTTGCGTTCTATTTATAATCTCTTCAGAACATATCCCACTCACCTGCGAGAAGTAGTATTTCCATGCTCATCAGAGCGATCAGCCAGACAATCATCCTGTCCATTTCAATCAAGCCTCTCAAAATTACTCAGACATTACAAGCGTTTTCAATTTTGCAGGAGTAGTGTAGTTTTTGCGCTTTGTAGGAACAATAAAATGAAAATTTGCCATCATTTTTTGCTCACATATTATTATTTGATTGTGCTAAAATTTGGGAAATTAAGGCAGTGATACCAACATGGCCCTAGAGTCTTCAAAGGGACCTGCCATCCAAGCTCAGGAGAAAATGATAATCTAAGAATCTTATATAAAATCGTCACTATTCCACCCCCTCCCACTCTCCCACCAACTTATTTTATGCATGTTTAAGCTCAGTAAATAAGAACATCCTCTTTCATTAACTCATTATTAAACAAAAGCTTAATTTTAAAAAATTACAAATTCTAGATATCAACATACTAGTTAATAGTGGTTATGGGATGGGGGTAGGGGGAGGTTGTTTGGTTTTGTTTTGTTTTGTTTCTAGAAGAGTCTCAGTCCTCCAGGAAACCAATCAACACACACACACACACACACACACACACACACACACACACACAAAACCAGAAAATTTAACAAAGCGAATGTTAAGTATAGTACTGGGTTTAAAAAAGGGGTACTAATGGGAATTTGGGGTGGGGGGTGGGAACTCTCTTGTCCTCACAGCAGAGGACACAGGAAGGAAAGAAACTGGAAGAAAAAGCTGGACCCTCCAAACTGGACCCCATGATTCCAGGGTCTCTCTACCCCATTCCTGTGGAATGCTGGCCCAGTCCACCAGGTCTCTCTTCCCTAAACACTGCCTTTATGTGTCATCGTTCTGCTTAATGCTTTTAATTCAATACAAAACCTCCATCATTCATAAAATGATAAGAATACCTCTCCATGGGGCATGTGGGTGACTCCCACTCCTGATTTCGGCTCAGGTCAAGATCTCAGGATCGTGCGACTGAGGCCCCCATGGGGCTCTGCGCTCAGCACGAAATCCTCTTGAGATTTCTCTTCCCTCCGCTCTTCCCCAGGCTGGCACTTGCTTATCTTTTTCTGTCTCTCACTCTAAAATAGACCAGTAAAATATTCTTCTAAAGAAAAGAAAAATAGGTTTCTAAAAAAAGAAACAGGATCTTGATCAACAGTAACTGAGGAGATATATACAAAAAAATTAACACGGAGCTTGGCACAAAGGGGGGGCAATGTTTTCCCTTCAAGGGCTCTGGATTTCCAGTGCAAAGCCCTGTCTCTGATTTCTCCTTTGGCCACCCCATCTGGGCCCCTGACTTTCCAACTTTTCCTGCCATGGCTTTCCCAAGCTCAGCCTGCACTGCACCAGATTGGTGGTTCTCCCCATCACTTCTCAGACAAGCCTTTGTCGGGTCAGCCCCTTCCTTGGTTCCTGTGAGCGCCTTCTGTTCTCTGCAAACTCACTCATGGATGAATGAAATCCTGGTCTTCCTTCCCAGCCCTGCTCAGAAGCACCTCCAGCTACCGCCTCCATGGAATCTGCCCCTCGCCCCCCGTGTTGCTTCGTCTGCTGCCCCCTTACCCAGAAGGCAAGGAGAAACTGAGGAAAGAGGCAGACAGACCTCCCCATACTAGAAAGGGGCAGGTTCAACAAAGCAAGGAAGCATACATACAGGCTTGTCTTGGGTGCACTCAGGACCAGACCTCCGCACCTGCCTGCCTGAATCTTAAACTTTTATACAGACGCCTCAGCTGGGTCCAAACTATACCAGGTAAGTAGTCTCAGCACCACATTGCTCTCTCAAGGCTGCATCCTTGAAAATGGTTGCCACTGTGGGGAAGGTGGGCGGAGTGTACATTTCAAGAAGGGGCGGGAGGAGGAGTGAGGAGCCTCCAATTGCCCAGTTGCCCGTCTCCATGACCCCTCCTCCCAACACTCTACCCCTCCTAACCAGTGTTTACAATCTCGCATGCCCCCTCTTCTGCACCGTGTTCTGAACAGTCAGCAAGGGCTTCCGCCAGCATCGAGGTGACTCATTTGGCCACAGTCCAGCTGCACTTAGAGACAGCACAGCAACACCATAGCACATGCAAAAGAAAACACAGACTAAGATCATGATCCCCAAAGGAATTAACAATTTCTTCCATCAAGAGCCCCATGACCCAAACCATTCATTTACTAAGTCCCCTAGGATAGGGGTCGAATGGCTCAGGGAATTCCCTTGTGTTTTGGAGATTTAATTAGCAGACTCTCACAAGTATGAACATACAACACTGTTTGGAGAAAGGCACAGGTGCCTCTTTTTGAAGCAATAATAATCTCCAAAGCCACCCTATTTTGGAGGATAGTTTTTCTCACTAGACACATTTGGGTGTTCAGTAAGGACAGACATTCCCAGCTATTATTTAAGGCTTGCTGGGTGAATGTGGTAAGGGCTTCTATGTGTTTGTGATGCCCTCCAGGCCAATGGAGGGACAAAGATGGTGGCAAAGTTATTGTACCAGTGGGAAAACAGAACATGCTCCTGGCCTTGAGGAGAAGGAAGTTGGCAGCTTTAGGAAATTGACCTGGTTGTGCATATCACACATGTTGGCCAGGGCAGGTACATGAGAAGAGATGAACTAAGGGGAGGATATGCCAGACCAGGATCCTCATCTTCTCCCTCTTTCAGTGGTGCATGTTCCATTCCAAGCATGGTGTGTTTCAACGGGCCCAGCTTGCCACAGGACAACTGGATCCCAGAGGAGATGGAGTACTTCCCATTCACCAGAGACTCGAAGTAATTCAGCCTTTCCTGTGGGACATTGCATTGTAAATGCTGTAGATAATGCCTTTCCCAGGTACGGTGGGGTTTGATATTAGCTGTGTCACACCTTGATCCACTCGAGAAACGGGACAATGGCTGTGTCCCATGACTTCCTCATCTTGGCCATTTTGGCTGTCTCCGTAGAGACAGCCTGTCCAGTAGATGGGGCTAGGGAGTATACTGATTTATCACTCAACTGTGTTAAAGTCTGGGATAGTATTTTAGCCCACCCAGCCAAACGATTTTGTTTGTTAGTAATTTCATCTGCTGCTTTAATATCCCATTTATCCTTTCTACCAACCTTGCTGCTTGCAGGTTATAGGGGAGATGTAACCTCCACTCAGTGTCATGTTCTTTTGCCCCGTCTTATGCATCATTACCTTTGAGATGTGACCTCCTAGCATTGTCTATTGAAAAAGGGTATCTGTACATGGTACTTAGCTTCTCTAATTCCCTAATGGTAGCAGCCTAGTTGTGCTGGGATGGGATATAGCGTGGATTATACCAGATACAGTGCCCATATAAAACAAGGCATATTTAGAACCCACAGTCAGAAAGAGGGGGCCATTAAAATCAATTTGCCAATCCCTCAGTGGCTGGAAACTCCAGTGGATGGTCCTCGACTCCTTTAGTAGTTGCCTTGGATGTTGTTTAGAACAAACAGGAACAAGTTGTTGCTGCATTAACCAAGTCACTATATTTCAGGGGAAATATGGAATCCTTGGCAATATGCCATTTTATTTGGGTGCTCTGGTGACCTCTCTTCATAGATACCCAATCTGCTTTATCTACTGATGGATCAGTTTCTAGCGTTTGCACTGAGCTAAAGCATGAGCTTCCTGATGGCCACGGGGTGTCAGTGCCTTACTATCTGCCATGTGGAAGACAGTGAGGACTATTTCAGGCTTTGGCAGAAGGGCCCAAATGTCTTTCCACATACCCTGACCCATCGAAGGGCTTATTCCTGATCATCCATCCCTTGGCTTCCCATTATTTAAACCATGGTGTTCATCTCTTTGTAAAGTCAGTGAGAAGAGTTAACAGGCAGGATGCCTAAGCAATCACCAACCAAACCACTGAGTTCTGCCCAGGGTCTGTTGAGGTTCCTTCTGGCTTCCATCCAGATGGTATCAGTGTTAGGCTGAATGGCAGCTGCAGTCCTTGTAGAAGGGCTGCCCTGACCAAACCCATCTCTGTACCAGGCATCAGAAGGGATATCCCCCGTCTCCTTTCTCCGGGATGTCATAGGAAGAGTGGTGGAAGCATCTGGAACATCTACATACTTCACATGGCCTCATAGCACCTGCATTTTTGAGACAGTGGGCTGCTTCTCTGCTGCAAATGGACACACCACTTAGTCAAAATAAGGGTCTGAGCCATGGTAGAGGTGGGACAGTGGAACATATTTTGAATACATCTCTGATGGGAAGGGAAGTTTTTGTCACAATGTGCTATTCTTTCGGTGCTCTACCTGGGTGAGCACCAGGGACACTATTAAGAGCTGTTGCTCTGTGGGGGCATACGGGGGTTCTCCCCCCTTCTAGAGTTGGGACTAAAATCCTAGAGGTATTCTGTCTTTCCATTGTCTCCACTATTGTGCCCAGCTGAAAACCTCATGGAATCACAGACCCATCTAACTCAAAGGGTAGCGCTGCTTGGGAGAGGCCCTAAGCTTTAATCACTAATATTTTCACTTTCTCAAAGGCAGCTTGTTGTTTTGATCCCCAGTTCTGTATGAGCCCTTCCTTTACTAAGTGGTATAAGGAATGGAGGTACTGTGCCAGTACAGAATAAAAGTTTCCCCCAAGCCCCCAAATCCATACAAAGCCTTACATCTCTTTCCTATTCGTGGGGGTTGGATAGGTTTGCATCTTATCAGTCGTATCCTCCTGGACAACATGCATCTTATCCAACCAAACAACCCCCAAAACTTGATGGTAGTGCCTTGGCCTCGAATTTTCTGTTGGGTTCATTGTCCATCTTCTCCCATATGGATGTTTCAGAAAATCCTGCAAAGTGTCCTGCAGCAGAAACTAGTCTTCACATTTTAATATGATATCATCAATGTAATGGGCCCATTTTTATTGATGTGGGCAAGGAGAACAGGGACAGGTCTCAGATCACCATCTGGGAACATATTGTGGAGCTGTGCAGGTAGCTTGGGAAAGTACCTCCGTCCTCCATTGTTGCCCCACCCACCTGAAGGCAAATTGAACTTGGGATTCAGTGGTTAATGGTAGACTGAAAAAGGCTTTTACTAAGCCTGGAACAACATGGCATGTTTCTAGGATGGTGGTCAAGTTATCTATGATGATGGAAATGTTGGGCACAGCCACCTGGATGGGGGACGCCATGATATTCATCAATTTTCGGTAGTCTACTACCATCCTCCATGAGCCATCTGGTTTTTTTTATTGGCCTCCAGGGCTTCTGAAAGTATTATGGGCAGTGTATTCAATACCCATTCGGTACAGTTCTTGGATAGTTTTCCTAGTTCCTTGTGTCCCCCAAGCAATTTGTTTTTTGTTTGACAATTATCATTTTCAAGGGAGTGGTTGACTTCCCGATTCCTGGCTACATTTCTCCTCAGCACTGGTCTGATGGCGTTAACCTGGAGGCAGAATTCAATTAAAGTTTGCAGAGTTTGACCTTGTAGGCTATGGACTCACGGTGCTCATTAAAGAGATAAAAACTTTGTATTTTGGGGGCATCTGGGTGGCACAGCCAGTTAAGTGCCCGGCTCTTAGTTTCAGCTGAGCACGGATTCTGTTTAAGACTCTCTCCCTCTCCCGTCGCCCCTCCCCACTGCATGGGCACAGTCTCTCTATATAAAATAAATAAATAAATCTTGAAAAAACAAAAAGCTTGTATTCTTGTAGAGGAGACTGTCCAATTTGTGGTGTCAGAGCAACCTTCCTGACCATAACTGTTGCTCTCAATGACCGCTGATGGTGCTGAGGGGGCCAGAGAACCTCTGAGGCTTACCCTGTGTTAGAGTGCATTCAGCTCCAGCAACCACAGAGCTATCACCTTTTGATGATCTCTGGGGGACCAGGAAACAGTGAGCTGAACAGCAGGCCTCCAGCCTTCTTCACCGGCCCTCATCTGGAGGTGATCCTGGATGGCACCCTACATGGAAAGTGTGGAAGGCACCCACCCCAAACATGGCTGTGTCCCTGTGGTCTCTGCTGGAGCAGATGGATAAGGAAGGATGGTAGGTGCCAATGGACTGGATCTGAACTGATGTTCAGGTTTAAGGTTTTCCAGAGGTCAACCAACAGAGCTTTGGACTGCCGGTCTGTTTTTTCAGGTGGAGTCCTGGCCGCAAGGATGTCAAACCACAGTGATTTTATCAGACCCTTTACAACCAATTGGAAGAGCTTTTAGCTTTTTGAGTTCCCTCTCTGTCCCAGGTCTTTATCACAGCCCATACTCATTCCCAGGATTTGTCAGTTTTGCCTAGATCAGTGATAGATTGCCCAGTGTCTTAATGTCTTGTCCCACAGTTGGACTCAGCGCAGGTCTGTGTCCCACACCAGGTGCTGAGGGCACACTGAAGTATCTTGGCTTTCATTCTGGCAGTGAATGTGGCCTGAGCAGGGTCTTCAAAGGCAGGGACATCAATTCCCTGTCTCATTTCCAATTCCCTAAGAATCTGTGGTACCCTCTCTATAGATTACCATCACCCCTTATACCCTGGGAGAACCCCCTTGTTGGACTAAGCCTTCCTACAGGCTAGAATAATCCAATCTATAAGGAAGTGAGTCCTTTGAAGGCCTGAACATCACACAGGCACTGCTGGAGGGCAGAGTATGTGGTGATCGTCTTCTTGGTCTCTTGTGTATTCAGAGAAATGACATGCCCGTTGTATCCATTCCATAGCCACACTAACTGTGCCTGGAATTTGGCATTTGTATCAATAAATTCAGTTAGAGTGTATGATCTCCTCCTGAATGTCTCCTGAGCTGGCAGCTGACCCAGCGGGCTAGAGTTGCTGTTGCTGTGCCTTTTCTTTCCTTTGTATTAGGGGTGGGATGGCACGGGGCGCTTTGTCCCTTTCATGACATCCCCTTCCACATCCTCCTCCTGGATCTTCTCACTTCCCCAGGGATTCCACCTTTTATCATCTCAATCAAGCTTTGTCGTAAGTGCTGGGGTCTTAATCCATGGCATATTGTGCCCTCCTCGCTTTGCAAACCAGCACATGAAGTTCTCCACCCGATGATCCTGCTCTGCCCACCTGATCCGCCAGCCCCAGAGCAGCAGAGTAGTGGACACTTGCACGTCCTTCTTTAATGTCTGCTCTTCTTCCAACTTTCTAGCTTTTAGCTTATCTTCAAGTGGGACATCGGGGTCTGGCCAAATGGCCCAGAGCGGAGGAGATTTTCATTTCCCCTCTTGACCACTAGGTGCCAAGCCGCAGTTCCTCCAACAAGCACATGGGGCCAGCTGTCATTTTCTGGGGTCCCAGTGCTCATGTGGCAGTCCACTAGCATCTCATATCCAGGTCACCCCTCCCTCCCTGTATGGAGGCTGGTGGCCAGTGCAGATTTCCCTGCAGATGCCTCCTTCCTAAGGCCCATGTCTTTGGTCTCCTGGTTGGATGGCCAACTGTTGGCTTGCAAATGGACTCCTGTACTCAGAGGACACGGAGAGACCAAAAAAAGAGGCAGGCTATTCCAGACTGGTAGGTTGCAGGTCTAATAAGCAAGAGAATTGACATATGAGGCTTGTCTTGGGCAGCCCCAATAGGAGTAGATTTCCATATCTGCCTGCCAGAAACTTAAAAGTCTGTATGGAGGCCTTACCTGAAGTTAGACACGTAGGCCATCCAGAGTCTCCACAACACAGCACTATCTCAGGGCTGTCTCCTTGAATACATCTCACGCTGTGGGAACAGAGGAACAAGGTAGAGGCTGAGGAACCTCCAAGGTCAACCAGCAGTCACATCACCTCAGTGACCTCCTCTAACATCCAGCCGTTCCGATTCTTGCCACCCTTTCCTCTCTGAACCTCTAGCTTATGTCCTGGGCAGCCCAGGCCACATAGTACATATATGCCTCTTGTTTTAAATTATCCTTTCCCCAAAGAGATCCAGGATCCAGTCATCTACTTCCACAACCATCTCTGTGCAAAGGTCCCACACAGTATTCAGTAAATCCCAACTGGTGAGTTATATTTTAAAACTCTCTGCCTGGTTTATCTAATCTGAAAGAAATGGCTTAACACATGTGAGATGGGCAGAATCTATGGAAGTGTAGCTAAAAAAAAAAAACATATGTCTTGGATAAGGCCCTGATGATTGCTCTGGGAGGCTCAGGGACACCCCAAAATCAGAGGACACAAACAAAATCCTCTGAAAATACTGGCTATGAAATTTTCTAAAAGTTCAAAAAATTCTACTGGATATTTACCCAAAGAACACAAAAACACTAATTCAACAGGATGTAAAAACACTAATTTGGAAGGCTATATGCACCCCTGTGTTTATTGCAGCATTATCAACAATAGCCAAATTACGGAAGCAGCCCACATGTGTCCACTGATTGATGAATGGATAAAGATGTAGTATATAGATGCGATGGAAAATCACTCAGCCATAAAAAAGTATGAAATCTTGCCATTTTCAACATGGATAGACGTAGAGGGTATAATGCTAAGTGAAATAAGCCAGTCAGGAAAAGACAAATACCATATGATTTCACTCATGTGTGGAATTTGAGAAACAAATAAGGGGGAAAAATAGACAAACTGGAAAACAAACTCTTAACTATAGAGAACATACAGGTTACCAAAGGGGAGTTGGGTGGGGGGATGGGTGAAGTAGGTGAAGGGGATTAAGAGTATACTCATCTTGACGAGCACTGAGTAATATACAGAATTGTTGAGTCAATATAGTATGCCTGAAACGAATATAACACCATATGTTGACTATACTGGAATTAAAATAAAAATTAAAATTACAGAATAAAAACAAAAATAAAAGTTAAACAAATTGACAAAACTAAATACGTGTATGTATCACTAATATACATTGAATTTATATTTTTAAGAAAACACTGAAACTAACAAAAATAGTTATGCCCTTTCAGAAAATATAAAAGATACAATGAACTCCCAGAAAAAAAAGTATCTGCATGAAATTTAGAATAAACTTATAGGAGTGTCCTGATTAAGATAACCCAGTATATAAAATAATCTATATTTAATTAAACTCCACAAACTTTTGTTATATTCCAAGTATATGCTGGGCATTGTGCTAGGAGCTGGAAAAGAAAAGAAACAATCTTGAATACATGCCTTCAAGCCCCTGGTGGAAGGGATAAGAATGGAGGCTACTTACATTTATGAAGGCAGATTATAATATCCAAGTGGATTCAACAAGTGTTCCTGTAAGTTGCAAAATTCTCTACATTTTTACATCTATTTGGAATAGAATTCTATTTTAAAACTTTCAATTTTTAGAAATACATCTACTGCATAAGGAAAAGTACCCAGGAGTGTTTGCTACTCAATCCAAAGAACAGGATCTGACTTGCCTATTACACCCAACAGAATATTCTCAGCACGGGAGCATCTATTTTCAATCTGGCTGCATTAATTTAATATTTCATCTCAATTTCTGCTTCCCAGCTTGGAACAACAGAAGTCAGTCATTACACATTGGTTTTCTTAAAGTTCTATGCTCAGACCTGCATCTCTTCCTCTATATAAAACAATCAAATCAATAATAAGTGTAATTTTTCTTAACATGATTAATCCACTAATTCTTCCTAAGAATAAACTCAGCCTCTATTTAATTCTGCCAGCCAGAGAATTTCCAACCAAACAAGAGCTGCGTGCATTTGGTCAAGCCTTCTCTCAGCACTTATCTCTCTCTGCTCCCATTCCTCCCCTTCCTCTTTTCCCCCATCCCCTGTCACCCTCCCCCCCATTGGAATTCAGAGACAGAGCCCTAAGGTTGCTAATATGAATTCTCCATTTCCTTTTGTTCACCCAGACTTTGGAAAGAGACACAATACCTAGAGAACAGAGAGCAGAGACATTTCTGAATCACACGGTACCTTTTCTGCTTCTGTCTCCTTGTGACTTAAGGGAGAGATTATCTTTCCTTTCTAAATGATCTTGTTTCTCTCTGATGAGAACCAATGGCTGTGTTATCTGGTTAGAGCCCAGCCTGTAGCTACTGTGCAGGTAAACCATTCATGTTAGACTGTAACTCACCTAACTCATTTGTGTCCTGGCCAAACGTGCACCAGAGTAAGAGTTCAGAACTGACCATGGGGCAAGTCTAATGATTAACACAAACTACCTAGGCTTTTTCCTGGGGGACTTTTATTAATGATCAAAGAAAGAGTGTCTTACATTTTTTTCCACTTACTGCATGTGCCTCAGATGAGAATTTTAAGTAGAAGTCCACACAGTGAGACAAACAGGCATTCAATGATTGAAAGAATTTTCCAATAAGTCAGTGACCAAACACAGGGCCCAGGACAAAGGGCCAGCAAAGGACTGGTCCCCATTCATGAACAGTCTTTTCATCGAGAGGAATGACTCCTGAGTTCCCTGCTATGGACTGACGCTCTCCCTATAGGATCCTGTGTCTAAAGCAGAGAAAGGAAGTGACTTGTTCAAAGCCTTGCTAAGAAAGGGCCCACTAGCCCTCTTTGTTGTTCTACTTTCCTCCCCCCACTTCTGACCTCATCTTCTTGACCAAGAAGAGGCCCTTGACTTATACTCATCACCTTCTACTAGCACCCAGGCTATGGGTCTCATTCATTGGTTTGACTCTCTTGATAAGAATCAGAGAACAATCAGGCCCAGGGAGTCAACACCAGCCACCTTTTTCACTGGTCCGTGTCTGACTTCTCTGTCTCTGTCCCACCATCCAATCCAATTTATATCACCAGCTTCCTGATCATGTCAGTCTATGCCCAGTGGTTCCTGATCAGAAGAAATTCTCATCTTTTCCTGACCTTCCCTTTGGGAGTGGAACCTTTCCAGTAGAACTTTATAGTTCTGAGTCTCTACTTCAAAGGACTACCAGCAGACCTGGGAAGCGTCCCCCATAAGGCTAGATTTAATCCATGGGAATATAGCACAACTCTGATGATAATAGTGAACCTATTGTCTAAAAAGTATTGGAGGTTACAGCAAATCTGCTGTGTATCACAGCCTGCAACCAGTGACAAGTGGGATGCTTTTTCTAGTGCTACAGCCAGCAGTATGGAGATAGGGAGCCTGGCCAGGTTGGCCAAGTAGGGAATCAACCACCCTGCCACCCCATCTGCCTGCTGAACCTCAATTTCTACTCTGGATCCCCCCAGTGTATGTCGATAAGCACCCTTGAGCCACTCTTGTGCAACTGGCATGTGAGTAGTGGGAAGGAGAGGACAAACCAGGTGGGAGGAGATAATCAAAGGGGATTTCAGAATTATTGGTAATTTTTTATTTTTGTAAAGGAAATCATATTCATGAATCACTTAGCTGATTCAAAATTGTTTTTTAAAGAATTTACACTGTTTCTGCCCTCAAAGTGCTTGCTGCTGGCAGGGGGGATGGAAACATGATCAGAATAGGTTACTATACTGCAGCAAGTCTCCTGGTAAAAACTTAAACCATATTTTCTTTATTGCTACTATAGCAAAATGTTTCCAGAAATTAATCCCATTTATTCTTATGTAAATAGCCTATAACAGATACTTTTAATTATCTTTGCCAGCCTAGCTGTCAAGATTTTATCCAAAAGCACCCCAAATTTCTTACAGGTAGAACCAAAAGAATACTAATGACTCTGGGTCCTGTGCATTAGGAACTTCCTAATGGGCAATCAAGCTCTACTGTTGAAGAAATGAAGAGAAATGAGCCATTTAATGTTCCAAAACCTAAAAGGAGAAGTTGTAGAACTCTGCAGGGAGTGATATGGCACCTGAAAGCCTGGAGAGCCTCAAGTTCTCCCCTCTGTGAGTTCCCTCATCTACTTCAAGACCCCCAAATCGTAGGTACAGATCTAAGTTTGCCAAGCAAACACAGCCTTAGATATCTAATCCTATTCCAAATCCCCTCTCATATAGAAAATCTAAATAAAGTCTTGAGTTCAGGTCTCTGACTCAATGATAAGGACAAATGTTCCTCAGAAGGCAGCCTGAACACGGTGCCCCAACACAAAGCAGAGGCAGCCATGCCCATCCCCAGACATTGGCACTGGTCCACAGGAAACTATTTCTATGAGAGTTTATGAGACCTTGACACAAAATTTTTTTATCAGAGCTATGAAGCAAACTTGGGGAGGTCAAGGGTGAACTTGAAAGTTGTTCTCTGACCCTTTTCTCTCAGATTCTAATCCCACTCCAAATTCTTGGGGACTGGCATCTTTGCGAAATGGAGGGAGAGGGGCACATTGGAATGCACCTCACAGAGCCCCAATTACAGAAAGCATAACCAAATAATGGTCTAGCTATTGTGCTCTAAGTTCATCACCACATTTGGCCTAGGCTACATTCTATAGGCAGCTCCCAACCAAGGAGTGAATGGGACAGGACTCCTCTCATGAGGACTATGCCTTGAGGGCTCCCCAGCAACCTTGCAAAACCTTCCTTAGACTACATAGTGGCCTAGATGCTTCTACCCACCTCTCCTTCACTTGGGGTCAGTCTGATAGCTCTCCCAGGCTTGCCAGCTCTTCCCCTTTTACTCTCTTTAGCATTTCCCCTATTAAGTCCTTGCATTTAATCCTGTCTTAGCACCTATTTCTCAGAGAACTCAGACTAACCCAGGTACACTGGAAGAGAACACATGGGCAAGAACTTTAGGGGCGCCTGGGTGGCTCAGTTGGTAAGTGACTGCCTTCAGCTCAGGTCATGATCCTGGAGAGCCGGGATCGAGTCCCACATCGGGCTTCCTGCTCGGCGGGAGGCCTGCTTCTCCCTCTCTCACTCCCCCTGCTTGTGTTCCCTCTCTGGCTGTGTTTCTCTCTGTCAAATAAATAAAATCTTTAAAAAAAAAAAAAAAAGAACTTTAGACATTTTATTAGTTACCAAAGGAGCAATGTCAACCGTGAAAATCCTCCAGATCATTTTTCAGGACATGGATCTTAAACAAAGGAAGCCAGAACAAAAGAGGAAGGAGAAGGAGGTATCACCTTAGGAACTCTCTGAAATCAGTGTGCTTCACATCTTCCATCTGACCCTCCAGATCTACTCTCCTTCTCCACTCTGTTCCGTGCCCAGGAAGGGGGACCCATGTGGACTGTGCCAGCGGGATTCCTTGCCCATTGGCTTCTGGTTGGTTGCACAGATGGAGGACACCTCCAGAAGCCCAGGGGGAGGTGCAAAGGGACAAGACGTGATAAGGGTGCTTTTCCCCCCAGTTACTTCCCTGCTAATCTCACATTCTGACAAGGCACCCTCTCCATATAGCACTCTCTCTCTCTGCAAGCTCTGGCAGTCCTTCTCTTTGTCCCTCCAGGCCCGGCTGACAGCGCCTATCATTGCTAGCTTGCGTGAACCACACCATCCTTTATTGCTTCTCCTAAACTTTGGCCACACCTCTTAGAATAGTCCCGTTATTAATTTTTCAGCCTGAATGTTCTGCTTACTCCTGGAACCCTAACTGATATATAAGCTCTAAACAAAGCTCTAAGCTAAGTTCCCAAATGGGAAAATGTAGAGTTCCAAGTCATCAAAAATTGAATGTTACTGTAAATGTGACCTCATGAATGTGCACCGGCTGGTGATGCCTGGCAACATTTGGCCTATACGTGTCATTCCCAAACCAGATGCTGTATTAAGGAAAAGAATTATCTTTATGTCTCTATACCCCCAGAACATTTTACATTGTACCTTATATAGTGTAGGCATGATAAAATGCACAGGAATGCCTTGTAAAACCATTTCAGAAAAACAGAGTGGATAAAGGCCACAGAAGCCAAAACTAGATTTCAAATAGAAACCAAGAATGCTCAATGTATTTCGCTTTTTTGCTTTCTCTTCATCAAATTTGTTTTTTATGTACTCTTCAAATTATACGTATGTTTCTGATAGAAGGTAGGGGCAGACCACAGAGCAGGATATTCACATGGCCCCTTTGTCTAAATAAGATCTTCATCTTAGGGGGTCCCTGGGTCGCTCAGTCAATAAGAACTTCATCTTACTTAGAGAAGTAAGACAGGGAAAAGAAGCTCTGAAGCAATCTTTGCCCTTTCTCCAGGAACACATGCTGTGTTATCAGCCATGGAGCTGTGGTCCCAGTAGGCTGCTTCTGTGGTTGGCAGAATCCTCCCCAGGCAATTCCCCCTTCACCTGCCTAGAATAGACCTGACTGGTCCTCCTTCCTTCTCCTCAAGGCTTCCTAGTATTCCTTTTCCATGGAGAAACAAAACTAAAGCAATGATATTTAATATCCTATTCCTAATTAAATTGAGATCCTGAAGATAAATGAATATAGGTACTCCAACTTAGGGGAAAACAAATCTGTTCCATCAGAGGGTCTAAAGTATGGGTGACACACCTGCTTCATAATTTTTTCAGACAAGTTTTCTTTCCCACTAAGTAAAATGTCTCAAAAGTAATTTGTCATGATTGCCTCTATCCTGCTTCAGTTTTGCTCATTAAATTACTTTGATAACAATGACCCCACTTATCCAGAAGCCAAACCTTAGTGACCTCCATCATCACGATGACAGTCCTGAAAACGAACAAGGCCCCTGGAGGGCACAGATGAAAGCAACTTACAAAGCCTGCACACTTGGGAGAAGCACTGAACCTACGTAGTTCCTCACACAAAGGAGCAGAGCTGACAAGCTACTCTCCCATCATAGGGTCTGAAGGCACATGGTATTCTGTGTCTCAATCATCCTCAGGGCATCATTGGATCATAACATTCAACACAGCTGGGTTCCTACCAACAAAACAGAGCAATCAGAAAGCAGTGAAATCAAGTCTGTATCTAAATGTAAGGTGACCATCTCTCCCAGTTTACCCTGCCTAGGACCTTTCCCAGGACATGGGACTTCTGATGCTAAAACAGGACAAGTCCCAGAAAAACCAAGATGGTTGATCATCCTACATCTAAGAAAGCAGGAGAATGAGCATAATACATGTTAGATCTTATTCTAGAAAAATTAAATATTTTATAAAATACATGGGCACTCAAAGGGGGTAGATGTCAGTTGCTCATAAAATTTACTTTTGTGGCGTTACTTGACTCTTGTCATGTCAGATAAAATAGATGTTGCGATATCCGATGTCCCCCAGACTGCAGAAATATTCTGTGCTCCAAATTTGGAGCATCTGTGAGAGATGGGGGCAAAACAACACATGTCAGTTTCTGAATTACAGTAAAGCTTGTTCTCCCTGGGTTCAGCGGAATTTAAAATAAATCATACCAGCAGGGAGCAACAACACAAAAGCAATTAATTTTTTTCTAGTTTGATACCCTGTTACTCTCTGAGTCCTGAAGCCCGGCTGAGATTTCAGAAGGGTATCTCACACTTAGTTGTGAAATTATGAGTGACACTGAAGTTAGACATTTCCGCAGCCCAGTAGAATGCTTGCTTTAGCAGCAGAATGTTTAGGATGTTGTCAGGTTCTATATCTTAGAGGAAATTGTTTTAAAAATGGAAGAAGCATTTTCCCTTTCTCTGGCGTATGTTGCAGAGATGATAAAACACCGCAGACAGCTATGCCTAATATGAAGGACATAGAGGTGATAAACAGGAGGGGATTCCAAAAATCTAGAAAGAAGAGTGCCTTCAGAATTCAACAAAAAAAACAGCAAGTTCATGGATCAAATTACTCAATAAGACTTAAGGCTATTCATGTATCTGAAGAAAACCATTCAGATGACCTATTTGTAGAGATATGTGATATGGCAGTTCTACAAAAATGGTCACAAATTCTTTGTCAGTTATCTCACTGGAAGAAGACTCCATGTCTCCCTCCTCCCGAAGACAGGGGGGTTTCTTGCTCACTTAGAACTAATAGAAGGCGTCAGAGATGATTCAGCCTGACTTACAAGGCTTAGTCAGAAAACACAATGCCGCGACTATCCCACATAGAGTTTTCCTCCTAGACTAGATGATGTTCCCCCACTCTACATACTTGTTAAATCTTTTCTTCTTCATTATAGCATTTAATCTGATTATATTTAAATAATTATTAAAGATGTATCAAGCTCTGTATGCATCATTATTGATGTAGGTGAAATGGATTTCTTTTTCTCCAGGCACTACCTTCATGCTCATCAAATCTTTTTTTATTGCTTTTAATAACACTGTAGGCATATCTCATAGCTTGCAGCTTATATCTATTTATTAAAAGAAATCCAGGGGCGCCTGGGTGGCTCAGTTGGTTAAGCGACTGCCTTCGGCTCAGGTCATGATCCCGGAGACCCAGGATCGAGTCCCAATCAGGCTCCCTGCTCGGCGGGAAGCCTGCTTCTCCCTCTCTCACTCCCCCTGCTTGTGTTCCCTCTCTGGCTGTGTTTCTCTCTGTCAAATAAATAAAATCTTAAAAAAAAAAAAAAGAAAGAAAGAAATCCAGTCCTGGGTTAAATGTGAATAAAGCATGTAGTTGAGTTAATAGTATTATATCAATGTCAATTTCCTAGTTTTATGAGGTTCTATAATTATGTATGATGTGACCATTAGGGAAAGCTAGGTGAAGGTACACAGGAACTCTGGTTTCTGTAATTTCTTGTCTTTTAAACTATTTCAAAATAAAAGTGTATTAAGAAAAATCCAGTCCATCTTAATGTGTTCCACTAAACACTGAAATCCTATATCCAGTCCCAAAATCTGACTCCATGCCACCAAGCAAACATTTGGGCTCTCATGTACAGGTGTAAAGAGCGAGTTACACCAGCCAGGATCTGCCATACTGCAAGCAAACCAATGAGCACTGGAAGACAACAGAGAAGTCACTTAGGATCCGGTGAAAGAAAACTCACCTGAAAAGTGGAGATTGCTCGCTATGCTGGCCAACCAGGTTTCTGAGCCGCACTTCAACATGAACTTGGGTGATTTGCCTTGGAGAGTACTACTGCCCATGAACTTGTCCCAATGCCAGCCAGTCTTCCACAGGTAGAACCCCCAGTCTCACCACATGCTGAGGGAGCCTTTTTATTTTGGTACACCACATCTGGTACGCTGTAGGCATTCGACAAAGAACATAATGGATGACTGAATGGGTGGATGGAGGGATGAATAGATAAATGAAGTCACAAAACATGAACAAGATTTATAGCAATACATTTACTATGCAGACTGTCTGAAGCACTGAGGCCTCATGCTGGGAACATTTCCACCTGAAAATAATGCCTGGGTTTTTTGTTTATTTGCTTACTTTTCCAAGATTTTTATTTTCTTTTTTTTTTCCACCCATTAACTCATATATAATCCTTACTGAAATCCTATGGGTTATTGTACCCATTGATTGTTGACTCCCAGAAATAGAAAGCAAGCTCTTTTAAAGTCATGGTTAATGGCACCTGGGTGGCTCAGTCGTTAAGCGACGGCCTTCAGCTCAGGTCATGATCCCGGAGTCCTTGGATTGAGCCCCACGTCGGGCTCCCTGCTCGCGGGGAAGCCTACTTCTCCCTCTCCCACTCCCCCTGCTTGTATTCCCTCTCTAGCTGTGTTTCTCTCTGTCAAATAAATAAATAAAATCTTTAAAAAATAAAATAAAATAAAGTCACAGTTAATTAATGTGGAATAAGGACTGGAAACCATAATCCCTGAGTCACAGACTCCAATATGTTTTCCCAACTGAAATCGGCATGCTGTGAGAACTGGTAGGTACCAATGTCATGAGGCAGGCTTAGGGCCGACATGGTGGGGTGAGGTGCATTTAGGAAGAAACGTCTCCCCTGGCCCCCATGAATATCTCCTGGGCAGACTGATGCTCAGCAGCAGTCCTGAAGAACTGGCCCTACAAGGAAAACGTGCTATCATTAATCGCAGTTGTTAGTTTCTCACTTAATGAAGAAACTAAATTGGGAGATGGAAAGTCAGAACTACTTTTTTTTTTAGATTTTATTTATTTATTTGTCAGAGAGAGAGAAAGAAAGGGAGACAAAGGGAGAAGCAGGCTCCCCATTGAGCAAGGAGCCTGATGTGGGGCTCAATTCCAGGACCCTGGGATCATGACCTGATCCGAAGGCAGGCACTTAATGACTGAGCCACCCAGGCATCCCAAAAACCAGAACTTTTGAGTCTAATTCAATCCTGCTGAGCCAAAAAAGCAAACATTGATTGAGTCCCTGTGTTGTTACGGTAGATGCTGGGAGGGCCACAGTGTAGCCGCAGCCCTCCGGAAGCTTTCAGTCTACTTGAAAAAAATAGAACAAGGCCACATAAGACAGATGTTGGAAGTGCCCTAGAAGAGGAATAGGTGGTAAACCTAGAATTATCACTGCAGGGAGGCCTTTGGAGCCATTCACATCTACAGGGGAAGTGGAAGGATGGGTGAGATTTCTACGGACAGAGAGAGGAGAAAGACTGTTTCTTTGAAAAGGCATGGAAACCCTAAAGTACAGATGAATGCTACATATTGAGAAGCAAAGCAAAATAAAGCTGCGAGGCTAGGACAGGGCCGGCTGGTCTCGGGGAGAGGCTTCAGGGCAGATTGAAACGTATGGCCGTGGAAGCTCATTGGTGTGGGGTGGACAGTCACCCCACAGGCCCATGCTCTAGCAGCGATTTCTGTGGTCACATCCCACAGCTAAACTGCCATGAACATGACAGCGACATGTGCAGCAAAAAGGAACAAAATATCTTTGTCTATGAAAAAAAAAGCAACTTGCATTACATTTCTAAATAGTAGGTTGATATATGGAGAAAAAGCTGATGAAAAAAAGAAATGTACACTTTACCTGGACCTAGCTTTGGCTAGCTCCCTAAACCTGAGGCGAAGGACTGCCCCCTCGATCTCCACAGAGCTGTTCTCTTTGTCCATCTGTCTGTGGTGGCAGAATTGGTAACTCAGCCCACTCCCTCGAGACGCTGCATTGGGACAGCGCCTGGGCCACTGGGCCCACACTCACATTGGGCAGCATCTCCCACATTCTCTGCTCACACCCTGTGTCCCTCAGGCCAGGCCCGCCCACTCCTGACCAAAGCTGCAGGGAATTAGTTCTATTTGGCTCTTTATTTTGTAATTATCTACACACAGCACTAGCATTGCCTTGAGAAATAAATTATTTCTCCATATCTTTTCAATCTAGCCCTGGATAACCCCGTTTAGAGCCCCAAAATAAGTCGAACAAAAGGGGTTCGTTGTGGGGGTAGAAGCAGAGCCTGGCAGGTACAAAATATTCAAAAATTCTGATCATTCTAGAATAATCTCCAACTTTTTCCTATTTAAAAAAGTAAGCAAATAAAACTCCACCACCCACACTGCCCTCCAGAGAGAAAGTAGGGAGGGGCAGAAGAAGGAAAGAGAAACTTAAGCAGGTTCAATGCCCAGCCTAGAGCCTGATGCAGGGCTTAATCCTAGAGGAAATGAAGAGTCGAGTACTTAATCAACTGAGCCACACAGATACCCTGCAAGAAAATAAACCTTAATCAGATAAGGCACTCACTGATAATTTTCAGTTAAAACCAATGGAAGAGATGAGAAAGTAGAGTCTGTGCCATGGTAACACGTTTCAAACTCGGAATTAAAACCAGAGCTTCCAGGCACCTGGGTGGCTTATTTAGTTAAACAACTACCTTCCACTCATGATCCTGGAGTCTCAGGATCAAATCCCGCATCGGGCTCCCAGCTCAACGGGGAGTCTGCTTCTCCCTGACCTTCTTCCCTCTCATGCTCGCTCTCTCTCTCTCTCTCTCAAATAAATAAATAAAATATTAAAAAAAAATAAAACCAGAACTTCCAATCCTGGTATCTGGTTTTCAGACAGTCCCTCAGAATTAGACAAATTATCCATATCAACCTGAAAAGTGAACCTTTGTACATAACCATCACTCTTCATTCAACAATTCATCCAACAAAAACTTAGTGGGCATCTGGGGGAGATGAGCACGTCTGTGTGACTCAGAAGTGTCCTAGGAAATTGACACAGACAGATGGGGGGGATGGGCCACCTTGGGAAGAACATTTTTGCCCATGCTGCAGAAACGAGCATTTCCTCCTATAGGCTTTAGAAGGCAGCTGAAGCTTTTCAGGCATCAGATGACATCAACTGACACAAAGGAGCTGTGTAGCTGTGTAGACTGGCCAAGGGAAAAATGGATATTGGAAGAGTTGTGATGAGGCATTGGGAATGATTTGAGGAAAATGGACTAAAAGGAAAATAGTGGTTGCCTGAACCCCAGCATCAGCCAGAGAGGAGCAAGCAGAATGTCTTCTACAGATCCAGGAGAACTTGACCAATGACATAACCTACCAGAAAGAGATATCAAAGAGGAGTCTGGGGTTTCTAGTTTGGGCTGTTGGACAAAAGGTGGTCTGATGACTGAGATACATTGTGGAGGCTGTTGATGTCCAGTTTAGTCGCCCTTCATCAGGTTGGTGCCTGTGTCCCTCTGGTCCTAGTGTAGGTTCCCTTGTAGTTGTGCCCATCTCCAGAGAATCACCCTCAGCCCTGGGAGCAACCTTGCCGGCAATGCCTGGGACATCACACCCTCCCCCCAAAGCAGCCTAAAGCCATTGACTGATGGGCGTGGAGTTCAAAAGCCCAGTTTGGGATCAAAAGGGGCTTTGTGATACTGTGGTACTCCAGAGCTCCCCGGGGGATCAGGCTCCCCCACAGCTTCGCTTGCCTTCCAGGATCCTCAACCCCATTCCATTACACATTATCTTCTGAGGTCACCCCTCAATAAGCACCATGCCAAGGGCATCACAGGCTCTGTTTCTCAGGAACCTGTCCTGCGACAGGCAGCAAGATGACTGGAAGGAGAAGATAAGTTGGAGGCAGAGTGGTTATTTTCAAGATGCTTCCAGAGAGCCTAGCCTTTACAAGAAAAAAGGAATCTGGAAACAAGAGTCTGACAAACATGGCTTCCAAGCTATAACTTCTTAGTCTTGTCGTCTTGGAAAAGTTGAGGTGTGCTGAGGTCTCACTCGCTTCAGCACACTCCTGAGTCGGACCTCAGCAGCCAAAGACCAAAGCTCCTCACCTTCACCTCTATCATTTTACGTCAGGGTCAAGTTCAAATGTTATCATTTTACCTCAGGGTGAAGTTCAAATGTTACCACTTTCTATGTGTGCCTAGGAGTGAAAACTTGGGGAAGCACTGCGTAACCCTGCAGCCGTGACTCCCCCTTTTGTGAAATGGAAATTCTTCCACTCCAACTCCAGGGGATAGTCATGAGGATGAGATGGAAAAACCTAGAATAGTCAAGTCAAGAATAAGCCCCAGTAAACACAGTTATCATTAGTGTTACCACCCAGAGGGTCGTCCAGGAGGCCCTGCTGCTCAGGGAACATCTGAACAGTTGTTGGCTACTGGGCTCTAATCCAAATGCTCATTTCTTTCCTCTTCCTTCTTATTAAAAGGAGGCAAAAGAGAGTCTGCCAAGTGTGACAGAGCTTTGATTATTCTCTCTGGGGCCTTCATGTATTTTTTACACTCAGTTGGAGATGGAAGGATGGAGGAGAGGTGGGAGAAGACGAATGAAACCAGGATCTCTCCCTAACATTGCCCGGCACTTGCGGTGTTCTTGTAAGTGAATCCTGCCCTTCATCTCAGAACTCTGATGGCACCGGGCATGCCTTATTTATGGACAGCAACTGCTACAGAACTTCAAAGGGGGAACCCAGCCAAGCCAGAGATATGGAGGGAACATTCTGAAATGCTAAGTTCTCAGAGGCAGTATGGAGGGGAACGTACACAACGACTTCTGGGATCCAGCTCTCAACTATGCCAAGAATGTCCAGTTGTCTGCCCCCCCAACCTTGTGCGTAGATGGCCAAATCCTGTAGGTCAGTCTCAGAGCTGTGCCTTTCAGCCAGGGCCCGTGATGCAAGAGTGCTTTCTTTAACTTTCTGCCACCCTCTGGCAGACTCTCGTATGTATCAGATTAATCCATGGCTTTTGGAGACTGTGACTTCCAGAATATAAAAAAATATCTTATTCTTATTTTTTAAGTTCTAAAACAATAAACTAAAAAGCAGCAGAAGGAACAAAAAGCCAGTGTGGTAGACTGAATTGATTGAATAAAATCCTCCCCGAAAGACACCCACACTCTCATTCCCAGAACCTGTGACTATGTTACCCTTCAGAGCCAAAGAAAATTGGCAAATGTGGTTAAGAATCTGAGATGGGGAGGCTCTCCTGGACTATCCATGTGGATCAGATGTTTCATAAGGTTCCTCCTAAGAGGAGGCAGGAGGATCGGACAGAGTCAGTAGTAGAAGTGACAGTGGAAGGCAAGTGGATGTGACATGAGAAAGGGGCCATGAGCCCAGGCATGCAGGTGTCCTTTAGAAGCTGAAAACGGCAAGGACAGAGATGTTCCCCCTCAGAACTTCCAGAAGGAACCAGCGCTGCAAACACCTCTGATTTTGGACTTCAGACCTGAGAGCTGTAGGAAAGTAAATCCACGTTGAAGTTCCTAGGTTTGTGGGACTGCTACAGCAGCCACAGGAAACACCAGGAAGTCGGACCTCAGCAGCCAAAAAGGGAGGTTAAAAGCTGTTAAAGTGTATTCCTCTTGCAAGACGTTGATCAATTATCCATAAAACATAGTGAGCTACGTAACTCCTGAGTTACCCCCTCAGTATTTCATCCTCTCTCTCCTCCTGCCTCCTTTATTTTTTTTAAGATTGTATTTTATGTATTTGACAGAGAGAGAGCACAGGAGGGGAAGAGGCAGGAGAAGGAAAGGGAGGAAGAGGACCCCCACATGGCTGGGAGCCAACGTGGGGCTTGATCCCAGAATCCTGGGATCATGACCTGAGCCGAAGGCAGACCCTTAACCCACTGAGCCACCCAGGTGCCCTAGCTCCTGCTTCCTTTAAAAGGACCAAAAATATTCAAAGAACAGCTTCTCAAATGGCATTTAAGTGAAACACACACACACACACACACACACACACACACACACACACAGGCTAGAAAAAAATTTTTTTTCGCTTAGAAGCAGAGGAGGTATGAATTTTTATGTATACATATAAATAAAGAAAACTAGAAGAATATGCATGTCTAAAAACTAATAGTTAACTTTTGAGCAGTAAGATTATGGCTCAAAGTAAGATATACTTCTTTTTTCCATTTTGTTTACCTAAATACTCTTATTCCAAAGCAAACACATATTATTGTGTCATAAAGGTTTTTAAGTGATATCCTGGATGAGAACAGTATTACCTTCTTTGTGACTTGAAAAGATTCTGTTTTGTAGAAACTGCCAAGGTCATATCCCAAGTTTTGCACAGAAAATCCAGGATCTAAATGGACCCACTGGGGGGCAATATTGAGCCCTTGAAGATGAACCCAGAACCAGACTGCTGGGTGCAAATACCGGTTAGGAAAAGATAGCCATTCAAAATGTCAAAAATTTCAGGCACCTCAGTGCCCAGTCTGGCCCAAAACATCTTCCCACAAATCAACCTCACAGGTAGCATTAGAGCACCTTCTTTAATTTGAAAAAGACTTAAAAAGGATATTCTGTGCACCTGAATAATTTAGAAAGACAATCCGTAAAAAAACAAGTTCGGTGGACAGATAAGTTTGGAAAATGCTAAGAGCTATCCACTTCCTTAAAAATTTACAAAGTAGATTAAGTTATTAAAACCTCTGAGAAGTCCTGCAGAAAGGAATTCTGTTTAAGATGTTCACATTTCTCACAAATGCTTCATCATAGATCCATCGTTTTGCTTGAAACTAGGGTTTCTGAACATTCTTGGAAATTTCTGGTGTAATATTGTTATTTGTAACAAGAAATATATATTTGGGGGTGATGCCTGGCTGGCTCAGTCAGTTGGGCATCTGACTCTTGGTTTTGGCTCAGGTCATGATCTCAGGGTGTTGACATCAAGCCCCACGTCAGACTCTGCACTCCGCGTGGAGTCTGCTTGGGATTCTCTCTCTCCCTCTGCCTTTCCCCCAACTCACAGACTCCTTTTCTCCCTCTCCCTCTCTCTCTTTCAAATAAATAAAAAAGTCCTTTTTTAAAAAGAGAATATATATATGGTCTTCTTCCCTTTTCTGGCACAGAGCTCCAAAAATCCTTGGAATTTCCTCAATAATAAGAGCAATAAAGATCATTTGCTATTCATAACAAACCTCTTTCAACTGTATCTGACTTGATGTTACTGAAATAACTTTTGGAAAGCATCTAGGGACAGGGGCTGATTGCCAAGGGAACCAATCTTGTGATTAGAACATTGGAACTTCTGTCTCCCCTCTCCTGACATCCAGGAAGGGGAGAAGGGCTGGAGTTCAATCACCACAGCCAATGATTTAATCAGTCATGCCTAAGTAATGAAACCTCCATGAAACCCCAAAAGAACAGAGTTCATTTAGCTTCCGGGTTGGTGGAGATGTGGGGGAGAGTGGTGCCCTCAGACAGAACATGGAAGCTCCCTGCCTCTCCCCACACACTTGCCCTAAGCATCTCTTCCATCTGGCTGCTTCTAAGTTATGTCCCTTTATAATGAATTGGTAATCTAGTAAGTGAAATGTTTCTCTTGAGTTCTGTGAGCTACTCTAGCAAATTAATTGGACCCAAGGAGGGGATCACGGGAATCTCAGATTTATAGCCAGCTGGTCAGAACTACATCTAATAACCTGGACTAGTAATTGGCATGTGACGTGGGAGTGGTCTCATGGGAATGAGCCCTTGACCTGTGGGATCTGACACTATCTCCAGATATGTAGAATCAGAATTGAGTTCGATTGTAGAACTACCTGCTGGTGTGACGGAATTGCTTGATGTGGGAAGAACCCACACATCTGGCGTCAAAAAGAAGTAGTTCATAGTCAAGTGTTGAGAGTAAATACCCAGGAGAAGGTTTTCCCATCTCATCTGGTGTAGAGAGGTAAAGGCCAAAAGCCCAGTGCATTCCTTGAGGGAATCAATGTGTTCCACAAACACTAGCTGGGATTTCAGAAATTGATTTTCCTGTAGTTTGGTAGAGTTTCATCATTTCCAGGACCAGGTGCCTGGTCCACATCTACCCTTCTGACTGCTCATGTGTCCTTTATTTACCAAAGAACTTATGAGATGGGCTAGGGAGATTTGATCTTAAAAGTCCTGGCTTGTAAGACCACAAGATCTTACAGACATTCTGGGAAGTAGGTAATGGCACCATTCCACAAATTGGACTCTTCTCATGGAACTCTAGGCCGTGAGGGTGAGGTGGGGCATTGGGAGGGTGGGGGGGGTGCTGGGGGGGAACCATGTGTGTTTAAGTATATGTTTACAAAGAGGTGATCAAGTAAAGGTGTGCTGGCTTCAGTGTGTCTCTTCAGAGGGTCCTTCTCCATCACTAAGGGAAACTGAGGCAGCTTAGCAAAGTCATCACTAGGTGGTCCATCAAGACCCATTCCCTAAGGATATGGGCATCAGAATGATGGGGGATAGGTCTAGAAGAGAAACAGCGTGGTTAGCTAGATCTACACTAGTGATGGGTAAAGGGAAAAGGAGGGGAGGAGGGGATCAGGGAGGCTATAAAGCAAAAGATAATCAAGGGTCAGGGCACCTGGGTGGCTCAGTCAGTTAAGTGTCCAACTCTTGATTGCAGCTCAGGTCCTGTTCTCAAGGCTGTGAGACTGAGCCCATGCCAGGCTCCACGCTGGGTGTAGAGTCTGCTTGAGGTTCTCTCCATCCCTCTCCCCTCTGCCCCGCCACACCCTGCAACACTCTCATAAGCCCACACTCCCTCTCCCTAAAAGTAAATAAATAAATATTGAACGAAAGTGTGATGAAAGGCATTCAGAACTAGAGAAGGGGCACCTATTAACCCGTGTCCTTGCTGGCCTCCTAGGCTGGGGGCCACAAGAGGTTTTGATTATAGTCTATCAGTGATCAATATCAATAGCATTGATCATATCAATGCTATTGATATTGATCACCTAGTCCAATCCCCTCATTTGAATGATGAGGGAAATGAGGCCTGGACATAGCAAATGACTCGCCCAAGATCACACAGCCGACAAGCGGCAGAGTCAGGCCCAGCCTGAAGGCCTTCACATTGCACCTTTACTTTGTCTCAAATGTGCGGCCTTCCCTGTCACATGCACTTGACAAATGGAAACGCTGAGGCACACTTTATGTGATTTTTCTTAGGCTCTTTTTTTTATAAGCCTGAGCCTCAGTTTGCCACCAGGCTTTAAGGAGAATCTGTTTTCTCCAATTCTCCATCTCAGGGGCAATGAGACTTCATTCTAATAGTTGAGACATCAGGATAGGGAGCAGACCACACTGAAACCAAGGCCCCTCAACTCAAGCCCAGCTGAACCCCAAAGGGAGGTAGCCCAGACAAGGTTGGGGCCCTTTAGTGGAGTGAAGGGCCCAGAACAAATCATTCCTTCAGCTTTCCCCTCATTGCCCCAAACTCTCCCTAACAATATGTTTATGCAGGTGAAATATGATCAAAAGAGTTCCCTCTACTAAGTTAGATAACCCAAGGACACATGAAATTGTTCAGAATGGGTGGGAATGGAGAGAAACCATCCCACCTGGCTGGTTTGTCTTCATGATTATGGGCTGCACAGGGGGAGTGAGGAAGGAAGTTGGTCTGGATTATTGTTAGTGCTCCCCAGGAGTTGTTATTTGTTTAGCTCTGGTTAGCTGCCTCCTTGAATCCCTGCCCAAGCCCTGGATCAGCAAATTAGTGCATGCTCCCCTGTACAGGTATGGGATCTAAAAAAAGTCACCCGATTTGAGGAAGGTGACCATAACAAAGCGGCTGGGGTTGGGCCAAGAGTCACACAGAGCCTCCTGGGTGGTGATTGAAGGTCACTAACCTAAATTAGGAATCAGACAAGGTTCACCTTCTGACCTCCCACATCCATCTTTCTTCCTCTTCTTCCTATCCCCTCGGCCCCAATTGCTCTAAAATAATCTTCCAGCTAGAGCCTTTCTCCCAGGGTCTTTCAAAAGATATGCATATGCACCCCAGCAGCTGAAAACACCTTCTAGAAATGACCTTTCTTCGTTCCACCCCACTCTCTACCGCACCCTCCTGGGTTCTGACTCACTCTGTACACATGGAGGCAGGGAAGCTACTAAAGAAAGGGAGAAGATCCCACTTTGACTCCTGCTTCAGCAGGAACATAGAAAAATCCCTCAATCTCTCTGCCTTCCAGGTTCTTCCTCTGCCAGATGAAGGTGGTTTTCTTCTTTTGAAGACCAGATTGGGAAATAATCATGATACACTTAACAAACTGTAAAGTGCCCTCAAATGCAAAGAATTGAGGTTACTGGAATATTTTACTAAGATGAATTTGTGCATGATGTGTGTGATTTTATTTCTTTTAAAGATTTTATTTATTTATGTGAGAGAGAGAATATGAGACGGGAGAAGGTCAGAGGGAGAAGCAGACCCCTTGCTGAGCAGGGAGCTCTATGTGGGACTTGATCCCAAAACCCCAGGATCATGACCTGAGCTGAAGGCTGTCGCTTAACCAACTGAGCCACCCAGGTGCCCAATGTCTGTGATTTTGAAAAGAGAGACACAGATGGTCCTCAGAATGAAGATATTCATTATATGTTTCAAAACCAAAGGACAATTAGAAAGAAAATGAGTACAGTGATATTATTACGTGTTTAGTTAATTTTAATAAACTATTCAATGTAAATAGGTTTTGTAATTGAAATTAGGAAATATTTCCTAGTTCTTTCATATTTCATATGTATGAAATAGTGTTTATGAGAAGTTCCTGATTCAAATTTAAATAAATCTCATATATTTCAAATTGGATTAGAAACTAAATTGAAATGAAATTAAAATATTTCAAGGAAAGGAAAAAATAAGATTAGATGAAACAAATAATTTTGTTAAAGTGTGAGTTGTTACCACTTGGATAATTCACTGCCATGGCAAGTTGAAGTGGAAGCTGGAGTTCACTGACGGCACTCCACCCCCAATGCCCCCAGAAGACCCCCTTTCACCCCAGTGCCTCATGACTCATCACTTCTCTTTGGAGCCGTCTCACCCCCTACACACACTTGACAGCCATCGGCATGGCTTCTCAAGGACAGCACAAGATTCCTGAAACGTGACCCCAGCTTGCTGTCCTGGGACAGTTGTTCACAGTGGAAAAAATCTCCCTGTGGTATCCAGCCCGATTGGCAGCCTCTGCAGAGGAGGGGGAGGGGGAATTTGCAAGGGATCTGGTGGCATGTGGTCCTCTTGCCCCCACCTGCTCCCACCCCTCCCAAAGGAGGGCAGCTGCCTGTTCTCAGAGCATGCCATCTCCTGCCTGAGAAATTAAGATCTGATTGTACTCCCAGGTGCTGTTCAGTCAGAAGCTGCCTTGAGGAGCCACATGGAAGACTCGAGCACAGGCAACATGTTCAGCACAGGCAACATGTTCATTCACGGCCAACAGCTGCTCCGAAGAAACCTGAGTGGAACCAGAGTGAATCAGGCCAGGCTGCTGAACGCCACCAAATCTGAATTTAAAACAAAATTTAACAAGACAACCCACTGAACCAGTTGAAAAAGAATAAAAAAAGGGTGAAGAAGGGGAAAAAGGACTTGTATTTCTCACTATACCCTTCTAGACTAAACTTTTTTATAATAAATATATCACTTTAAAAATATTTTAACAGAAAAAGGGGAAAAAAAACACAAGCTAAACAAAGACACAGTGGTATCAAAATGTTCACGGAAGGGGCGCCTGGTGGTTCAGTTGTTAAGCATCTGCCCTCAATTCAGGTCATGACCCCAGGGTCCTCAGATCGAGTCCCACATTGGGCTCCCTGCTCGGCGGGAAGCCTGCTTCTCCCTCTCCCACTCCCCCTGCCTGTGTTCCCTCTCTCACTGTCTCTCTCTCTCAAATAAATAAATAAAATATTTTTTAAAAATGTTCACAGAACTATAACAAAATCTATCTAGGTTCGATTTAAGGTATTTCCATTTGCCCTGTGCTCTTCATTTCTTGGGCTATGTGTCCCCCTGCTCTCCTTGTAACACTGAATGACTATGGTCTGAGCATAGATCCAGAAGCTTCGAGAAAAAGTTGTTCCCACTTGCAGCCGGGTTAGGTGGTTAGGTGACTGTCACCATCCACTCACATCTTCTTCATGGTCAGTTTTGTTGGGGAAGACTCAGAAGTGATGCAGCAGGGAAAACCAGGAACAGAGCTCAGTCAAGAGACAGAGTAGCACTCATGTTCAGATTTTTTCAAAGATTAGGGCCCGATTCTGGGACTTGGGATCATGACCTGAGCTGAAAGCAGACGAGTAATGACCCAGGCACCCCTGCAGCCGTGTCCAGATTAACCCTGGTGAAAAGGGTCACAGGTAGGACTCAACAGAAAGTTGAAGGCTCCAGTTGGAGATTGAGAGTATTCGGACACTTAGTATAAGAGCAACTTAGCAAACAAGCCTTTCCAGTGAGAAACAACCATAATTGCTAGAACCATAAAAGTGTTTGATGAACTTTTGGTCTCACGGGTGCAACCCAATACTGGTTTTTGTTTATAATCTACTGCCGTGGTTTCATGCACTATCTATGTGCCGATGACTCAACTATTCTGAGCTCCTGACCTGAATATCCAACTGCCAACACAGTATTTCCACTCCTCTATCTCCTAGACATGCGAAACTCAGCAAGTCCAGCTATTTTGAGCCCTTGATCTTCTGCCTGAATCTCTTCCTTCTCCAGGGTTTTCTGTTTCCAGGAATAGAACAATCATTCACACAGGTACCCACACTAGAAGCCTTAGATTCGTTCTCAATGCAGCTCAGCTTCCCCTTTTTAATCAGTCACTGGTTCTTATACACTCAGCTCCTCACTGTCCCAAAAGCACCCCTCTTCTCCATCCCCACAGTCACAGCCCTAATCCAGGCTATCACTCTGTCCCCCAAACTACCACAGTACCTCCTACCCAGTTACTCAAATGCCACATTTACTCTCCCCATCTTTCACAAATCTCCAAAGCAATATTTATTTTTTCAATGGAAATCAGACATTCATCTCCTTAAAATCATTCAGTGGCTTCCCAGTAAAGTCTGGAAATTGTAATGGAACCTACCTGCTCTTCCTTTTTTCACTCACTCAACAAATGCTTACTGAGAACGACTGTGTGCCAAGCTTTACCCAAGCATTTTATATAATAGTGAACCAATCAGACAAAACCCTTACCCTCTTAGAAACTATAGTCTAGCGGAGTGAAAATAAACAAGGACAGTGAGTAGAATATGCAACAGGTTAGATTGTGTTAAGTACCAAGGAAGAAAACTGAGGAAGGAAGGCCATAAATGTCAGGTCAGGGACTAAAATTTGTGATAGGAAAGGGAGGGAAGTCCCCAGATGAAGACACAAGGAATGAATAACAAGCCTACAGACAGTTCAGGTGAAAGAGCTCCCATCAGAGGAACAGGGAGTGTGAAGTCCCTGAGAGAGGCCATCTGCTTGGTCTGTTCAATGTTTAAGACTTATTTATTTATTTACTTATTTGAGAGAGAAAGAGCACAAATGGGAGGGACAGAGGAAAAGGGAGAAAGAATCTCAAGCAGACTCTGCACTGAGCATGGAGCCTGGTACAGGACTCGATTTCACAAATCTCAGATCATGACCTTAGCCAAAACCAAGAGTTGGACGTTCAAGCAACTGCACCACCCAGATACCCCCTGTCCAATGTTTGGTGAGCAGGCCAGTGAGACTAGAGTAAAAAAGATGAGCTCATGGAAGTGGTGGTTGGGGGACAGGGAGGTATGGCAAATTGTATAGGACCTTGTAGGTCATCAAAAGCACAAGACCTTGACTGACACTAAGACAGGAAGAAGTGAAGGGTCATGAGCAAAGGAATGACTTATGAGCACCCCTTATGTACAAGGGGCCATTGTAGGCACAGGGGATTGAGATTTAAATGAGACAATGTCCACATTCTCATGAAGTTTACATTCTTTCAGAGGAACACAGGTGAAGTACAAAAAAATAATAAATGAACAAGATGATTTCAGATAGTGAGAAACCTAAGTAATAAAAAAATAAAACAAGAAGGAGAGTCTGGGTGGCTCAGTCGGTTAAGTGTCTGACTTGATCTCAGCACAGATTTGATCTCGGGGTCATGAGTTCAAGCCCCACTTGAGTCTCCATGCTGAGCGTGGAGCCTACTTAAAAAAAAAATAAAAATAAAACAAGACAATGTAATGTGGGTGAAAAAGCTACCTAGCAGCTTTAAGTATCCAGGGAATATTCTGAGGCAATGGTATGTCAGCTGAGACCAAAACAACCAGAAAGGGATGGATGTAGGTGCAGAAGATTCCCCATGAAGGAACAACAAATGCAGAGGGTCTAAAGTGGGCACAAACAGGAATGTCTAAATAATGGAAGAGAGGTCAGTATAGCTAGAAAATAGAGCATTGGGAGAAGTGACAGCGACTGACATGAGACAAGCTGGCGAGGGGTGGTTCACATAAGCTATGGAAGAGGTCATGGTAAGGCCTTTAGATTTTATTTTTAAATAAAATGTAACTCTATTAAACCATAAAATAAAACATTCTGGTTTGTGTTTCAAAAAAATCTCGTGGCTAATTAGGTACAAATTGATCAAAGGGAAGCAGGAGTGGGCATATCCCAAGCGAGACATATGGATGGCTTGGAATATGGTGGTGATGCAATGGGGGAGACAGATATAGAATGTATTTGGGAGGGCTTGCTGAAAGACTGGAAGTCAAAAGTAAAGAAAAAGAGAAATCGAAGGTGACACCAACCTGGAACTGGGGCCTGAGCTACTGCATGTCATTTTCTGAGGTGGAGAAGAAAGAAGGAAGAATATAAAATAGAGGAGAGCATTAAGAGTCACAATTTGGCCATGTTAAAACTAAGGTACTTCTTAGACTCCAAAATGGACAAGTCAAGTGGGAAGTGGGATATATGAGGTAGAAGGTTGGGGAGAGGTAAATCTGGGGTCGCCTGCCTAAGAGGATACTAGGTCTAGCCAAGAGCCATATAGGATCACCTCAAGAGAGATTACAACTAGAGAAGAGTGGGGGTCAGCAGGGTACTCTAGTATTTACAGGCCAAGCAAAAGAGAAAAAGCTGACAGAGTAAATGAGAAGACGCAGGAAGGAAGCAAGCGAATCATGGCTCCAGGGATGCTGCAATGGGATCTAGAAAGCAATCGCTGAACTTGGCAATGTAAAAGTCATTAGTGACCCTGCAAGAGTTTCACCGCAGAGAGGGAAAATGCTCCAACACTAAGAAGAGAAGAGGGTAAGAGGTAAAAGGGGACAAGAGACTTCTTTCTCAAACGTCTTGCGATGGTGGGTCTTGTTGTTGCTCATGGTGATCCTAGAGCACACCTGTACGGCGACAATGGAAATGATGCAAGGGAGAAAGAAACTGATTCTCAACAAGGGGCATCGCCCTGTGTTCAGGCCTTGTCTGAATTAATTTCAAATTCCCAAAATTATTTTTCAGTTAATTTTCCTACCCCCAGAATCAGAGCCTCTGGCTCTGGCCAGTCACCCGGGGGAAGACAGTCCTCAGTCACAGGGAACTGGATGCCAGAGTATGTTCAGATCAACTCAAACCCATTAGCTTGACTGGGAAAGAACTCCATCGAGAGCGCAGGTCAGCAGCAGCAGCAGCGTAATCGGGGTCTGGTTATTGCTCAATGGCACACAAAAGCCCCCTTCTGGATTTAGGGGATGCTTTCAATACATAGCAAGTATAGACAACTCCTCAAGGACAGGAAGGGCTCTTAATTCATTTCAACATCCACAGCACCTAGTATAATAATAGGAACATGGGGACTACACAGTATTGCAGTATTGTTTGTTGGAGGAAGGTCAGAACAAAGGACAGATCGAAGCAAAGGAGGTCAAGGAATTACATAAGATACAAGATTGCTGCCCCTCTAGTTCTAATGACCCATGTTAGTTTCTATATGTCTCCTTTCTTTGAAACAGGAATAAGCCAAAACACTTATGAAAATTCAAATGTATTAATAAGCCATCCCTTCTCAACACACACACACACACACACACACACACACACACACACACACACTCATGCACGCATGCATCCACATTAGATAAAAATGCACACTTTATATATGGTGTATGGCCCTATCATACAGTCAGGCATAGGACCCCATTTGAACAGCCAAGATCTTTATTTATAAACAGCAAAGGAAGAAAATGAAGTAGAGATAAATTCACAGGATTGTTCTTCTTCCTTTCTAAAAAGACATGTATGATGCCATAATGATAACAGGATAAGGAGTCCCTGCAAGGTCCAGAGGAGGGATGCTTTGTTATTGACCTCACAATGGGAAGGGTCGTCCATGCTTTCCTGAAAATGGGACTCAGCCCAATGGTAGAGAACTACTCACCAGGGTGGTGGGCAAGATAAGCCTGACTAAGGGAATCTAAAGAAGAATACACCCCATGGATTGTTTGTCTCCAAGGAAGACTCTGAAATCTTGTAGCTCTGAGCTGAATAAGAAAACCAAAGGGAACTCTTTCTCAACCGTAGAGGCTCCTGTTTCACTCCCTCCCCTGGGTCTGCTTCTGCAAGCAATTTATGGCTCACGCAGCTGCTTCGACAACAGGTTTGGGGCTTCTTTGGTTTCAGCCATCAGCTCAGCCCCGTGCAGCCCTCCTGTATCTGTGGGGCTTAGGAGGTGTGCTCCCGGCCACCAGCATCATAAGGACAGCAGATGTTCTGCATGTGGGGAAGGGTGAGATTGATGGGTCTCTCCCTCTCCACCTTTGCATCCAAAGAACATGAAATATGAACTTTTGGCTTTCTGCAACCATGGCCAGGAAGAAGCTAAGACGGTGGACTTACACCACTCAGTGGCATGGATAGTACAGCTCACACTTTGGTTTATTTTGACACAAATGAATGGAAGCAGAAGAGAGAACGAGTCAAATCCCTTGCTTTAAAGTGAAGATGTTACTGATTCCTAAACATTCATCTTCAACAAATTTCTCTTTCTCTTATGAGTCAAACTATCTATCCTGCAGCCTATTGAACATCATCATCACTCTGTGCCAGAACTGAACCCATAATCTGTCCTCATAATCCCTCCACATACCGAATGGGCATCTTGCTGAATTTCTCCCTCTCCTCTAATGCCCTTACAGTAGCCAAGTCTGTGAAGTCCTCTTCCCTGTCTCTCAAACCCAGCCACCTCTCACCCCCTCAGTCATTTCCTCACTCAGGCATCATCACCTTCTGCCTCAGCTACCCTCACTGGCTCCTGACTAGCTTCTCTTCCCCAAGCCTTGTCACCCTGAGGGTGGTGTGTTTTCTCTAAGCACACATAGATATTGGGGTCCCCCACTTCCAACCCTTCAGCAGCTCCCCAGGGCCATCAGGCTGAAGCCCAGTTTCATTCCTCATTAGGACTTGTACATTCCTCGTCAAGACTTTGCTGACTATCCTCTTCTCTGTCACTGGCTAATTCCTACCCACCTGTTAGCTCTCTGTGTCCACATTCCTTCCCTGTCCCACTGAGGTCTAACAGCCCCGCCTTTTTCACTCTTGGTACTCTCCACTCCCACAGGCTCTTTCTGCACTTGTCAGACAGTCTGAATTTCCCATTTTCCCAGAATCCACACCAGATACATTAAGTCAGAATCCCTGGGAGTAATGTGCCATTAGGGATATGAACCTTGAATTTGGCTTTCCCTTCTGCTATCTGCAAACTGATGCCCCTGCACTTAGAGCCATGCTCAGATCTCATCTCTCGTGAGGCAAAACTCTTCCTTGTTCCTCTGCTTTTTTTTTTTCCTTTTAGAGAGAGAAGATAGGAGGCATTGTTTGTTTTTATATTTTTGAATTTTGAGAATTCTTTACATATTCTGAATATAACTTCTTTAGGAGATACAAAATTTTGCAAATATTTTTTCTTTTGGTACCATACCTAAAAAATCTTTTATAACCCAAGGTCACAGAAATTGTCTTCCATGTATATTCTGCAAGTTATGTAGTTTAAGTATTACATCTGGGCCTATGATCCATTCCGTCCCAGCACCACTTATTAAAAGACTATCTTTTCTCCACTCAATTGCCTTTGCACCATTGTCAAAAATCAGTTCTCTATATACATGCATGTTTATTTCCAGACTCTCTAATCTTTTCCATTGTCTGTCTTAATGCCAATATTACACTGTCTTGATTATTACGGATTTCTAGTTAGTCTTTATTGTAGGGAGTACGATAGGTCTATTAGAGGTACATCAGGCAATGTCAGGTCTCCAAATTTGTTCTTCTTTTTCCAAGTCATTATGACTTGGCTATTACAAATCTAAGAATCAGACTGTTGTTTTCCACTGGGATCCCCATTTACAGATCTTTGGCTTGAGGTGGCACTGAATCTGTAGATCAATTTAGGGAGAATTAATATCTTAACAACACAAAGTCTTCCAACACATGAACAAAGTGTATCTGTCCATTTGTCCAATCTCATTTAATTTCTCTCAGTAGTGTTTTGCGATTTCCAGTGAAATAGGCCTTGGTCTCCTAGGATTCTTAGCACTGTGTCCTCAACTCAGAGTCTTCAGGGCTCCGCTTGGGCTCCCCCTTCCTGCATCGCAGCCTGGTGACTGTCTCCAAGCAAAACAAACCTCACTGGTTTCCATCTTTCAGAGATTACGGTCCATGACTAGATGTCTGGTTTCCCAAAAACCATGCTTTATGTATTTTGTCTGGGTGTTTTGTTCTTTTCAGGCAGAAGGGTAAGTCTGTCCCCTGTTACCCATCTTAATGAAACAATATTCTCTATGAAGCTGATTTTCTCTCCCCTGAATGTACTCTTCTGTTTTCTGCTTTCATGCCTTGCTCATGCCATCCCCTTTCTGGAGTACCTTTGTCCCCTGATTCACCTGGGTAAATTGCTTAGCTCTAAAAACTCAATCAAAATGGTTAACTTCTCTAAGGATATCTTCCATGTAAGTGACACCCTTCCTCCTCTTTTGCTTTGATATTTTTCTGTGGATGTGGCTGCTTCCTCTTCTAGCACTTTCTATTCAAATTATCTGTTCATATAACCTTCTTACCTACTTGATCATAAGCCCTCCAAGAGAGGATCTATGGTTTATTTCCTTTCTCTCCTGAGTACCTGGGAAAGACCTTGGCACATATTAGGAACTCCATAAATACTTGCTGAACTACATCTTTGAGACAAAAACTGTGAACAATGAGTAAAATGGCTATCCTCCCTTAGAGACTATAATCTCCAGGAATGGAGTGGGACAGGGATGGGTGTCTCCTTCTGAACACAATTTAATTCACTATCTCTCTATCTTCTAGAAGCTGGGTTGCTGGGTCAAAGAGTATTTTTTTAAATGGATAGTTACTGCCAAATTATCTTCCAATTTATACTATTAATGATGTACAAGAGTACTCACTTCTTTCCTTCCTTACCAATACTAAATAGTATACTTTATTTGGGTTTTCCCGGTCTGATATGAGAAAATAGTATCCTATTGTTAAAATTACATTTCACTGCTCATTAATGAAGTTAAGTTTTAAATAAATACTTATTTGATATTAATGCTTAAACTGTGAGTTTCTATTTATGACCATCCTGGTTATTCTCTGTTCCTCCAGACCCACCACAGGTCTATTCTTTACCCTATTATGCCCTGCTCTGCATGTCTGCTCAGGCTCAGACCCAGGATCCAGGACCTTCAGGGAACCCCAGTTCTCTCCAAGCTCACTTTATGCTCCAGACCTAGGAGTAGTAATGACTTCCTAATTTTGCTAGTACCATTGCTACTGTCCTCAATTCTGGCTCAATTCTGATCTAATTTCTGTAAATAGTACCTTCATTAAACTTCTTCATTGAGATCTTTGAGTAAGCCATAGGTTTCTGCTAGGAAGCGACCAAGAAAATAACCTTTGCCTGTTTTTATATTGTGATCTTTACTACCATTGATTTGTAGGAGCTCTTTATATATTATGAATATTTTACTTCTTGGACAATATAGATGTTACAAATATTTTCTCCCAATCTATAATTTTTCTTTTAAGGTTGTCTTTGTATTTCACCATCACACATAAGATTTTTTTTTTCTTTTTCTCCCCTAGGTTTAGTCTAATAGTTACAACACTGAACCTTAGTTAAAAAAAAACACACCCTTACTCTCAGATTTTTATTAAACACACCCTCACTCCCAGATAATTATTAATTATATGTATATATTAATTATTCCTGCAGCCAGGCTAGATCTCTCCTGGAGTTAATATAAACTTCCTTACATAAGGCTAATTTAGCACCAAAATCCTCCCAGTCTTCTATTCATAGATTCTTTAGAAAGAGTTCACAGACTACCATAAGTCTTCTAGCCATTTATAACTCCTCTCTCTTTAGTTGTCCCCTGGCATATGTCTGAAAGATATAACTTCCCTGAAAGACTGTAAATTCCAGAAAGACAGGAATTTTGTCTCTCTTTTACCACCATATCCCCAGCTTTTAACAAACAGTGTTTACCACTGTAAATATTCGTTGGATGAATGAATGAATGGATGAATGAAAAGGGAGAAGGAATAGTATTGTCTATCTGCTTTTCTGCTCCTGAATTCTGTACCATCATGTTATATATCCATGACACATCAATGTGACCGAGGCTAGGCCAAATATTCCTCATTAGGAATAATTTTTCACCTTCTTCTATCCTGTAAAATACTCCATAAATAGCATCTATGTTCCCTAAACTCTTTTGCAATACAATGCAGACTAAGAGCATACAGAGAGAGTATTCAGACTTCACAGGCAGGTAATTGGGGCAAGTACCCTGATACAGTTGTGGGTTTGCTTGTTGTTGTTGTTGTTGTTGTTGTTGTTGTTGTTTTGGTTTTGAGTCCCCCCCCCGCCTTTCTTCATTGTAAAACTATAAAGGCAGCTCCCCTTTTGGTTGGGTATATGTAGGGATTGGGACAGCTACCTTAAGACAGAAAGCAGGAATGCTATCAGTTAGAGAAGAATCAACTTTTCATTGATTTTTTTTTTTTTAGTGGGAGAAGGCTAAGATGAGGAGCAAGGGAGCCATGACCTGAAGGGCACAGGAGCAATGCACCGGGAAAGGAAATACTGTAAGAAGCACATAAGCATTGGAAGTTGTGCTGGCCTTGGCCATAGCCGGGCTGTCCATCCCATCCTATGAGTAGAGCCATTCACTTAATGTACAGATGTTCTAATCATTTAGGACATATCCATGAACAAAATAAGGAATTTACACTTTAGCTCTCATCCTTTCTGTGCACATAAGCCCCACCTATCCACTCTCTAGATACGGCCTATGTGGTAATGTGATCCTGCAGGAAAAAGCCCTCAAAGAACTATTTATTTGTCCAGCTGTGGGGTCAACCCTTGGTATACCCCAAACATGTCCAACTCCTAGCAGAGTAGGGAAAGAAGGATGCCCATGAGGGTCTGCTAAGGCACTCTGAGCTGGGGAGGGAGGGATATGGCCACTCCTATTACATGTTCTTTCATTCTTACCAAGCAATTCCAAATAAAATACCATTTATTTTAGTAAAATCCTCTATTGCTTCCTCTCCTCAGATCACAGTCTGAATGTTAAACATTTACTTGGTTTTTTTTCTCTTGCTGCCCACATTAACCACATTTGATAAAAATTCCCAAACATTCTTCCAGGGTAGTTGGAGCTAGTTAATGATTTCTGTATCACAAAAGAGCTGAGAGGATGGCCTTTCTCAGAAACCACTCTGATTGACTTCTCCACTGAATATCCAACTGTTCTGTAGACCTAGCTCATGGCCAATCTGGTGGTCTGTGTTCAAGGAGCCCAAATCTCGCTTAAATACTGGTGTCTGGGATCCACTAATCTTCTCAGTGCCCCCTCCTCTTGCCCTAAAATTCTAGGCTCTTACTCAGAATCTCATTTTTCCTCACCTAAACTCTAATGATATTCTTCCCCAAGAAACTAAAATGCCATTGTATCAAAAATTATTTAAGATTTACATCTAGTGTTCTAGGAAAGACTTTGGAAGGGGTTCCAGTATGAAGACCTTTTGTCCTTTGAAAGAATTTCTTTCTGCTCAACAGGTTTTTGTTTTAAACATTAACTAGGCAACTTACTGGTCTTGGGCTTTAAATTAAGGGCAGGGCTAAGCCAGGGGAACAGGTAAGAGTGTTGGTTTCTGTCCATGGAGTGAAGCAAGCCGTATGTAATAGTTATTTTCCTGATGTGGTTGTAAAGACCACCCCCTCATCTCTCCTTGAAATGATTCCCAGGAGGTCTGGGGATCTGTCTTGACTAATTCTTTCAAAGGGCTGAGACAGGAGATTCCAGTATTTCCACTGGAAAAAAAAATCAACAAGAAAAAGACTTACTTTTCCCCAAATCAGTCCCATAAGGGTACTTACTTTTCAGCCCTGGCCTCCTATGGAAAAGGAGTGGGAGTCTGATGGGATGTGGTAACTCAGAGGCAGCTGATAGGGAAGAAGGATGGGATTTCAACAGCTGCCACTCAACAAGAACTCAGGTTTTTATCTGTAACTTGAGTTTCCTCTGGACAGCCAAGGACATTGGAATGCAGTGGCAAAGAGGGTGTCATGAACCCAAACATCACAGGTCTGGCCCTTACCTTTGGGCTTATCAGGACTTTAGCTTCAGATGATTCTTCCCCAAGTATGTCAACATTGCTGAGAGGCCTCAGGGAGGTTTTGTTTTGTTTTGTTTCTGTTTTTTGAGGTATTTAATTAATTTATTTGTTTATTCACAAATAAGTGCTCCAGAAACCAAAGGCCTCTTCCAGGTACTGCTGACAGTTTGTTGAGGACTACAGAGTAAGAAACGGGTGCCAGACCACCATACACACAATATAATTTAATACCCCCTCTAACCGAACCATTCTCCAAACTTAATTTGTGTTCATCATACATACATTAAACATTAATAAAATTAGAAAGATACAAATGTGGCTTATTTATACGTGTGTGATGAGTCTCCCAGATGGAGTCAGTGATATGTGAAACTATCTTTCTGTTACTGAAAGAAAAAGTATAATTCAAAATACTGTAAGCCAATCTGACATGACAAATAAAGCTGACTTTTCATTGTAGTTGGAAAATGCAGGGGTGCCTGGGTGACTCAACTGGTTAAGCACCCAGCTCTTGATTTAGGCTCGGGTCATGATCTCAGGGTTGTGAGATCGAGCCCCACATTGGGTTCCACACTCAGTGTGGAGTCTACTTGAGATTCTCTCTTTCTCCCTCTGCCCCTCCCACCACACATACACTCTCACTCTCTCTCTCTCTCTCAAATAAATAAATAATAAATAAATAAATAAATAAATAAATAAATAAATAAATAAGATCTTTCAATAAAAGAGAAAAGGAAAATGTAGTCACTTGGACTTTCTCTCCCTTTTAGATTTCTGCGTGCTTTTGTACCCTTAGACATTTTTCCTACTGGAGTGAACTTATATTTCCATTTTTATATGCAATTACATTTAACTCTATAAAATCTATGACTCTCAAATTATATGGGCTGCGGGGATGATTAGCACTTTCTTCACTTAGCTCCATGCCATAATAACATAAGCCTTTAACTTGAAGGAAGTCAGCCTAGGGTACTATGAAAACAGCCACTCAGTTCCTCAACCCTCCTTGCCCTCACCACAACCCCAAGCAAACCCTCTTCAGCTGGTAGACCAGAGGTCTGAAAATAGGAGTAAATAAAGATCTTTTAATAGGTGCATAGACATAGAAAGTTCTAGGGAAACCTAGATTTCCCTTCCTTGGGAGAAGGATCCTTGGCTTCAACATATACTCTCTACTAAATCTCAACTCTTCTCACTACCTCAATCCAGTTCTCTTCTTCTACTACTTTCAGAACCCTATATCTTGTATTCAACAAAAATTATGCTTTTAATTCTACCTGATTCTTCCTAGGGCAAATTTTCCTGAGGTACAAAAACAAACAAAACAAAAAATCAAAAAATCCCACCTCAGAGTGACCAGAAATGGGAACATTTGAAATGTTAGAAGTCTGCAAAACCTGCTTCAATCAAGGCCCCAAAGGAAATGCCATAGAGCTGCCTCTCTTTCTCTTCTTGAAGAAATGGGCACTTGGCTGGGGTGCCTGAATGGCTCAGTCATTAAGCACCAGCCTTTGGCTCAGGTCATAACCCCAGGGTCCTGGGATTAAGGCCCACATCAGGCTCCCTGCCCGGTGGGGTGCCTGCTTCTCCCTTTCACATTCCCCTTGCTTGTGTTTCTTCTCTCACTAATCTTTCTCTGTCAAATAAATAAATAAAATCTAAAAAAAAAAAAAGAAAAGAAAGAAATGGGCACTTGGGCCAATATGCCGATGTGTTGAAAGTAGATATAGAGTAGATTGATGATGACAATTTTCTCTTAATGATCCCCTGATCTCTGATCCCCTATTATTGAAAAATATACTGCTTCTGATGTAGAATTTGTGACATTGAAAACTAACAGTAGTATGAAACTATCTTACAATCTTTTTTTTTAAATCCAGATTTGAAAAATAAAACTACAAATCTTTCTGTTGATGAAAACTGAGTATATTGGCAAAAATGTAAATGACTTCAACATTTTCAAGTAGTCATCAGAGTCGACTTTGGCTAACCTATTATAAATCAGAACTGTTCATTGAAAAATATGGATAATGTTACATGATTGTTGAAAAGGTCATAATTTCTTGGTACACTGGTGATACCTACAAAATTGATGGAACTGTTTTGTTTTGTTCTGTTTTGTTTTGTTTTAAGATTTTATTCATTTATTTGAGGGAGAGATGCAGAGAGAGAGAGAGAGAGAGAGAGAGAGAGAGAGAGAGAGCACATGACCAGGGGAGATGGGCAAAGAGAGAGAGAGAGAGGCAGGTTCCCCGCTGAGCTGAAAACCCAGTGTGGGGCTCCATCCCAACATCTTCAGATCATGACCTGAGCTGAAGGCAGACATTAACCAACTGAGCCACTCAGGTGCCCCCAAAGTGTATGGAACTATTGATAGCTAGATGCCAAGAGCATCATTCATTAGTTCAATGATTCATCCACTTATTTATTCATCCAAAAAATATAAGAACCTACTATGTTCCAAGCGCTACTCAGGGTAGTTAGGATACATTAATAATAAAACAAAGATTTCTACCCTGGAGTTTATATTCCAGCATGGAAAAGTACGGAGGATAAATTAGTTACCTAAGTAACAAATTACTCCCAAAATTTAGTGGCTTAAAAGAACACATTTTTTAATCTCCCAGTTTCTGTGGGTCAGGAATCAAGGCACAACTTAGTTGGACCCTCTGCTTCACAGTTTTCCATGAGGTTGCAATCCAAGTCAGTACTAGGATTGTGTGAAGACTTGACCAGGGAAGGATCCAATTTTGAGGTCCCTCAGCAGTTGTTGGCAACACTCTGTTCCTTGCAGGTTGTTGGACCATGATCCTCAGTCACTATCTGAGCAACTATCAGTTGCTTGCCACACATACCTCTCCCAAGGGCAGCTTTTTTCATCAAAGGGCAAGTCAAAAAGGCAAGCAAGAAAATCTGCTAGCAAGATAGAAGTCAAAACTGTATATAATCCTATCAAGCAAGTGACATTTCCTCAACTTTGCCAGTCTGTTAGTTAGAAACGAGTTACTCGAAGGAAAGGGATTACCTGAGGTCCTGAAAACCTGGAGGTGAGGACCACAGGGACCATCTTAGAGGTTGCCTGGCACAGGGTATAAAGGGGAATTGGACATGCTAAGCCAAGGAATATGAGTGGCAGTTTTTAATAGCACTCTTAAAGTAGGCCTCATTGAAGTGACAAGTGAACAAAGGCCTGAAGAAGAGAACAGGTCAGCCATATGAATATTTGTGGAAACCAGTTCAGGCAGAGGAAATAGTGAGAATGAAACCCATCCCCAACAGGAGTACCCCTGGGGTACAGAACAAACACGAAGGAGGCTACTCAGTGTGGGGAGGGGAAAGGGCAAAAAGGAAGAGTAGTGGGGGATAAGGTTAGGAGATTGGGGCTATCAGGAGGGGGCCATTATAAAGATAATAACTTTTATTCTAGATGAAAGGGCACTATTGTAGGACATTAGGTGGAGAATGGACATAATAGGATGTAGGTTTTTAAATGATCCCTTAGGTTGTGTTGAAAATAAACTGTAGAGGGACAGAGGCAGAAGCAGGGAGAATAGTTAGGAGCCTGCTGCAATAATTAGACCAAAAAAGGATAGTGTCTCAGAACAGAACAGAGATTGTGGAAGTTGGGAGAAACGACCAGACTCTGGATATATTTTGAAAGCCATCCTATAGGATTTCCTCATAATTTGGATTTGGGGTGAATATGAAAGAAGATTCTGGGATGATTCTAGGATGGATTTTGGCTCAAGCAACTAGAAGAATGGAGTTGCTGTCAACAGAGATCATGAAGCCTGAAGATGAAAAATGAGCTTAGAATTGAAAATGAGTTCAGTTCTAGAGATCTCAAGTTTGCAATTGGAAATGGGGAGGGAGATATTCAGCAGACAGGTTCAGGAATTCAAGAAATGGCATTCCTACAGATTCTCTATTCAGATATTCTGGTACTTCACTGAAAAAGCATCCAGCAGATCATGGTGATAATTGCAGTAGATAAAATATTTACCTTACAGATTGGCAAAGTGAGGGATAATTTTAGCCATTTCCAAATAATAATGTATATCCACCATTACAAAAAAGGAAACAACATTGTATTTGACAATACTGTTAAATGTTACAGCATGCAAAGGCCTTTCTAGGTTCATAACTGAAGACTATGTGATTTTCAAATTTCCCTACTCTGATTTGGATCGATTTGGGCTTTCTTTGGAGAGAATGAACAAGAATGTCTATCGATGGATCGGCACAGAGGCTTCTTTCCTCAGAACTATGCTTTAAACCTCAATGGGACTCTGTTCTATTCATGAACAAACTTGACTCGCCAAATGGCTGAATATGAGTTCTCCCGGAAGATTGGATGTTGCCATTAAGATAGCAAATGTTATGAAGTCAGGGGAACTAACTTCCATCATTTTGAGATGTTTAAGATAATATCAGCTTGAGCTATTTGAGATTATTGCTGTGCTCAGAGATAAAATGGGTGTCCCGGAAAGTGGTATTGACATGTTTATTTGTATTGAAAAAATAAAGACAGTTAAGTAACTCTGAGTAAGTTTATCTCAACTGATTGGTTTGACTAAGGAGACTGGTTTTGCCAATTAGGTTATAACGGCAGAGACTCCCAAAACTTGAATGAATTACATCTATGGCTCCAATTTTTTTATGGTTCCAAATTTTTCATGAATATGTATTTAAAGTGCATGATAAGATTTTTTGAAGAGTTTTTCAAAAATATCATATTGATAAGTGTGTATTAAAAGTTAACAGTATTTAGATTTTTTTTTTCCAACACTTTGATTGTATTATAGCAATCAGGGAGTCCCCGTGTGAAACAATAACTTCTATAATTAACAGTCATTCAACGAGCCAGGATAATGCCTTCTTGGTAGAGTTCCCAGAAATTAAAAACATAAATATGTCAGGGTCGGTGAAGGATCTGGGATTTTACCGTACTTCAAAGTTAATGAACTAGTCTGTGAGGGTTTCGTGGAGGCAGACAAAAGACATGAAACTTGTGGGTCAGAGGCTATTTCCTGTGTCCTCCAAATCTCATGGAGGGAATACAAGTCAATGCATGGACTGAGGTATGTGCTGTGCATGCATGTATGTGGGTTTCTATCACACCGAGCCTGGGAGATTCAACACTTCTATAGCAAGCAGAAGCAAGCCTGTTCTTTATCTGGGGAGAGATGTTTCTTCTTCTCAAGGTTGCTCACTGCCCTGAGAAATGGCACAGGATAAAAAGCAGCCAGAGCTGGGGCGCCTGGGTGGCTCAGTTGGTTAAGCGACTGCCTTCAGCTCAGGTCATGATCCCGGAGACCTGGGATCGAGTCCCACATCGGGCTCCCTGCTC